>CANUEX010027386.1:0-20236 GCA_948099535.1 Jatropha multifida | reverse complement strand
TTTTAATTGGTTATTGTGTTTTGCTTAGGGGTGCTTTGGTTTCTTGGAAATCTAAAAAGCAAGATACTGTTTCTTAATCTTCTGCTGAGGCTGAATATAGAAGCATGGCTTCTATTGTTTGTGAGTTGTTATGGGTGTCATATATTTTGAATGATCTTTATGTTTCTCTTGATTACTATGTTCCTTGTATTGTGACAATAAAACTGCTCTTCATATAGCTGCTAATTCAGTGTTTCATGAACGGACAAAGCATTTTAATATTGATTGTCACCTAGTTAGAGATCACTATAAGCAGGGGATTATTCAGTTGCAGCATGTTCCTTCACACCAGCAGCTTGTTTATATCTTCACAAAGCCTTTCAATGGTGTTCTTCATCCAGATCATTTATTCAAGTTGGGGCTCCTTGATTTGCATCCTCCAACTTGAGGTTGGGGGGAGGGGGGGATGAAGACTATATTGTAGCTTAGCTATTATGTAATTTAATTATTAATGATGGCAAAATTGTAACTTTACTGTTTAGTTTTATACAACTGATATAGGCTTTATTTTGTAAGTGCAGATTGACTTTTTGCTCATTAATCAAGAACAAAATATTTTTCATTTTCATTTTTCCTTTGTTCTCTCTGCTTTGTTCAAAGACATTTTTTTTCAACATATTAAAAAGTCTAAAAATTACAATTTTAATATCTTAAAAATAAAAATATAACTGTTTATTGTTTAATTAGTAGTTTTATAATCTGATGGCTGCCCACCGGACAAGATTATGTTATACCAATTATTGAAGATTTGTATTTTCTCATGCAGTTTTTTAGATTATTTTATTTTGTTTATATTCAAATGACAATTATATTGAGAAGAAGAATATAAAGTGATAATGGCAGTATCTGAATATAACTATTTTGAGACAGCTCGTGAAGAGATATTCTAGTAATTTTATTATATTTTGGAAATAAATTAATAAATAATAAATATAATTTCCGGTCAAAAACCCAGTTCGAAATGCGGTGGCTTATGTGGTCCAACCAACGGCTACTAGCTCGTTCACAAATCGGTGCATGAAGCGCAGAAGTATGTATTTTTTGTTGTTTTATTATATAAAATTAATTTAATATAACACCAAGTGCATGGTTAATTACTAATTAGTCTCCATAATTAAAATATAAACATTATAAAAAATTGCCCTCTAAATAAAAAGAAAATCTAACCTACCTAGCCAATTCATGACGATCCAAAAATACAAAAGATAAATTATATTTTTTTTACGCAAAAATATCAAATAATGTCGAGGAAATTGGACAAACCGACCAAGGGTAGACTTAACCAGTCAGTCACCCAAACAATGGGTTAGTGCCACGCAATTAGGTCTCCACCTAACTTAACTCAAATGATTGGTGAGTCACCGACTCGAGACGTGGGCAGCCGCAATTTCTTGCAAGAAGTCGAAGAGAAACAGGAACTGGGAAATGAATTACTTGGGATTTAATAAATCTGGGCACGTGTCCACAATCGGTCCGGTCTTATCATCAAGATTCACTTTCATTCATTTACTTACAATTTGCCAGTAGTTTTCTATCTATCTATCCATTTTGGCTTACACTTCACGTTTATGGATGCATTTGTTGTCATCTTATAATTAATCCTATTTTTATATTTGTCAAAATAAATCACATGCCTAAAAATATAATATCTCAACTGTAATAAAAGAATAATTTTTTATTTTTAAGATTATGATATTATTTTAATTTATTTTTTCCCGGAGTTTCTCTAATTTATTAAGCCAAACAAAGGCTAATCTCGTTGTGTAATTCTATTATATAGTCCATATATTATTCAGGTTTTTATTTGACTTTTCAATCCATCAAAGTAGTCTCATTTTAACTATAAATAAAAAATATTTTAAAATATTTTTATATAACAACTAATAGAATAAAAATATTTTCCAAGGAAATTTAATCAATATTAAATTGAATGGTTAATATATCAAAATTTCAGAATTAATTATCTTACGATTTGCTTTCCATTGTTTAGCAAATTTAATCAATATTAATTATTCACAAGAATATTGTAGAAAAATTAAAAATAAAAATGAGACTATTACTTTGAGACACCTATAAAGGAAACTAATCTGAGACTATAATTTTGGGAATAAGAAAAATATCAATTATTATTAATGACTATAAAAAGTAACATTGAGAAAGAAATAATTTTTTTTAATAGACAATGGTTCAAATAATTTTATAAATGTGAATGATTAATAGTTTATCTTTATTCTTTAGTTGTAATAATAGAAACAATAATGAAATAAATCAAGAATTATGAAATTTGATGAGGGATCTTTTTTTTTTGTAATTCAAAATTAATTGCTGTCTCTTCTTTTTATATAATAAAAGTAGGGATATAAAAAAGAAAATGGCAGGCAAACAAAAGCAATATATTGAAAGAAATAACAAGTGAAAAAAGAAATATAGAATAAAAGCTAGAGAATAGAAATTGTTGTGTATTTGTTTGGGTGTCGAGAAATCGAGATGGTGATTTGGAAGGGCCCACAAACATTGGATTTTGTAAATGACTCATAGCAGCTAATGAATAATAAGAATCAAAATTAGGACCACTTTACCCTTGTCCTCTCTTGCCCTTCTTTATATATTTATGGATAAAACTTTTATATCATGAGATAAATATCTAACTCTAATGTTCAACTTGTGGTGATACAGCGCTTTGCGCGGTTATTTATAAATTATTTGAATTATTTTTTAAATCACTAGCATTCAAACTCTATATAATATATATATATATAAAATATAAGATTAAAGCTCAGAAGGAATCCTTCATCGTTTTTATTATTATTTCTTTTTTTAAGTGATTGAAAAGAAAAAAGATGTAATGAAAGGGACTCGGAAAGAAATGGACTCGACAGAAACACCCACTAGTCGTCACACCACCGCCAGTGCCACTAACCTCGTGAGATTGATTATTCGATTCAATTTCATGATATTAAAAGCTATTGCTGTCCTCTCTCATCTCGCAAAGGCTGGAAGAAATGCTTTGTTTTACACCAACCCACTTATTCTTTTAAAATTACAAGGCCATAAGTAAGCATAATCATTTACAAAATAATTCCCTTTAAATGTCTTTTCATTAATTTCTATGATTCTTCATTTGAATAAAGATAGCAAACGTAAAAAAATACGCATTTTAATAGCTATTACTGCTCAGACTGTCAATTTGATAAGTTTAAGAAAATGTAATTTCTCATTTTATAATCTATAATGTTATCCTGACCTACTAAACCACATAATAAATCATTAAAAAAAACAAACAACTTTCGATATTTTTTGAAGAGAGAGAATGTAGCAAACACCCAAACAGCTATTTAAAGCTTCGAAATCATCTTACCTTAAACAAGTGAACAGTGAATGCATAATTTGCTCATTGCATGTAGCTTATATACAAGTTATTCCATTAATGTTTGGAAATGCTCAAAGGGCAAAATTATTTTATCGCTGTAAAGCCAAACGAAATTACAATTTGAGATAAACAGTCATCATTTGTCAGGTAATTTCTCCTTCCAACCTCAATAAAATATTCTAAGGACAAGACCAAATTCGAACAAAGAAGCAACATATATTCACTTTCCAATTAACCAAAATAAAAGAAGCAACATTCATACTTTAGACTGATGAAATCTACAGGTTCTTGGCTTAGAGACAGACAAAACAACTGATAGCAAGTCACTTGGCTTTTAGCGACAAAGGGGTCTATTGTTCATAGCAATGTACAATAACAATTTGACAAAGCACCCCCTGCCATAAAAGAGCTTCTGTACAGGATGTACACTAAAACCCAAAAGCAGAATACTGACACTAACGATGTACATCAGGGACAGTTAATTGGCATTAAGGTGATCACTGATTCTTGGTATTACAGAAGAAAACACTAACCCAGCTATGTCAGAGTATAGCATCTACAAAGAGTTCTCAATGTCAAGCAGAAAAACCAGCTTCCATTGCATGCAAGATTCCAGCAATGTCAAATCTAAAATTTCGGAAGCTTTTTCCAGGGCCTGTGTCTGGAGGATGAGTATCAGGTGCAGGCTTACTTGATGAAGTATCTGCTGTTGATCCACTCCCTATAGAAGTGTTCTTGCCTTTCCACACACACATGCCTTCACAGAAATGAAAAAGAGCTAATCAGCAAGAATGGACAAGAGAGTTAGCACATTAACCTGGTTTTCAATAACAAGATCTAAGGATGCTCTAAACACTCGTTATATCTGAGGATACTCTAAACACTCGTTATATCTGAGGATACTCTAAACATTCGTTATATCTGAAGATGCTGTAAACACTAGTTATATATGCAACTTCCAGAGCCTCCTTAGATGGCTGGACTTTGTGAATGCCAACATTTTACACTACTGCAATTCCTTTATTCCTGTTTTAAACCATGATTCACTTTTTTGAGTCCAACAATAGATTTTAGCACTCTGGTGCTGGTAGCCAACAAACAACGATTGAAAAGAAGAGCAACTGAAATCCTGCAACAGGCTGACGTTGACGCGCTTTTTTGATAAATAATTGCAATTCATTTATTAACAATTTGAAATGTTATTGTACAAGTGCCTTAAAATCTAAACCCTAAATGAAATCTCATATGGTTCCTAATTGCTCCTAGTAATACTTTATTAGTTATCAAGTCACCTCATAATCATTACTATGGCCTCAAAGTACTCTTAACAAATATCTTACATGGGCTGAAACACAGGAGTGTATAGGAAGATCTCCACTGCAAAATTACTGTTGCAAGGGTTGTTCTTGTTGGATTAATTATTTATTCATTTATTAAACCGTATTTCGATAAGATTCACATAAAACAAATGCCAAGAAAAAGGTATCAGAAATTCTTGGAGTAAACAGGACAATGAAACCTTTGATAGGCATATCAGGTCTTGTAGCTACAGGGGGCTGGTGCTTTGAAATCCACACTTTCAAGGACCTGCAGTTAGACATGAAATCTATTGAATTTAGAAAGGAAAAAGGAAAAAAGTTGAATCCATAAAATATCAAGGTTAAACACTCACCGTAAAAATGGGGCAACCATGTAAAGCTTGAGACCAGTGATCCCACGAGATATTACCTCAGCACTTGCTGGCTGCAGTTCATCAAGCCGTTGCCATGCAATTTCCTGCAGAACAGATAAAACATGGCATACTTCAACATCGTAAGGTATTAACATGATACATTCTATTGCTTAGCTGTAATGGTTAACTCATTGAGGTCATCCTGTCATTGATGAAGGAGGGGAAAAAGAATTTGGCAAGCTACAGAAGACAATGATGGTGAATTCGCCAACAAATATTATTGGTCAAGGATCAAGATGGTGGCAATCTGAAACAGAACACTCAAATTGCCAAGAGAAATTCAGGGTATGACATGAACTGATTTACATTAACATAACATAAAAATGTTGAATTTATATTATGGCCATGGACTTTACAACTAATAACAATTGTGGCCAATTTAGTGTGAAAGTGTGTCGATGTGCATAAGAAGTATATGCAGCAATCCTAACTGACAAAAACTAAATATTTTATTCCTTTTCAACACTAATAATACAAGATAGTATTCTTTTCAAAGTTTTTTCCTTTGTAATAAAACGATTTTTAATTTACCAACCATTGAGAAAAGAAAATTATCTTTTAGAAGGAAGAAAAAAGTCCCTAATTATAGATTATAGCACACACTAAATTGACCACAATCACAAATATCGAAAAAGCGAGCAAAGCTCAATTCAAGAAGAAAGAAAAAAAAAAAAGAGCAAAATTAAAATTTTTATGATAACTAAGCCTAAAATTAGTTAATGACTATATTGAGTTGCTTCAAGTGCACGTAGATAAAAATGAAAAAATTGGCACAATTCATGATATAAACACTATTAGAGTGCAAATTGCCATCCCTGGTAGTTGGTTCTTCCAAGAAGCTCTAACTAGTAACTAGCATGGACTCATGTTATCTCTATCATGATAGTACATGCATGAAAGTACATATACATTCTTATTTGGTCAATTTCTAATGACAAATTTCACAGATGAGTAAACTTTTACTTGCAGATTTCAAGCAATTCCTTTTGTTTCCAGTTAATAACATATTTTAAATAATAAAATTAGAAATAATAGTCAAAGAAATCTAGAGAACAAGGATCACATACACTGATCTCCTTTTTTGTAAGTGGTGCAAAGGCAGTATCATCTTTCACACCAGCAATTATGTATAGTTTCACCCTCTGCTGTCCAAACATCTCTTCAATGTATTCCTCTTTGTTGAGAAGCTTGGAAACATCAAAACCTGTTTCCTCTAGGACCTGCAGCAAAGCAAGTATGGAGTTATTTTAAATTTTCCTTTTTATTTTTTTTTGTGGGGGGGGGGGGAAGAAAAATTTAGAGACTGCTAAAGCATTTTTTTTATTAATTTCCCCAAGTTAGCATAAAAAAGTATGCAATGAACCAATTATTTTTGTTTCTCAAAGACCCTCTAACTTTTCTTTTACCCTCCAACCTGAGAGCAAATAAATTAACTCTCAGCAGTATTCAACATTCATGCCACAAACAAACAAAAAATGATTGAGATTTCAAATGCCAAAGTCACAAGGACCTCCTCCACTTGAGCTAGGAATTAAGTTGAATGAGAATAAGCTAACATTTGGATGGGGATATCTAAAAAGCCTATGTCAATGCTACCCGAATCTATTAAAGTATAGCAATCTACTCTTTTAAGGAATAATCTGGTTTGTACACAAGAAGGACTATCACATTAACACAAACTGGATTTATAGTCTGCATTGAACAGGTGAGAACCAAATATGGAAGCAAATTAAACATAATTTGTGTATTTCAACCTTCTTCATCTCTCCCAAGAAAAGGAGACAGAACTTTCTCATGGAAGGAAAACATCAAGCCCCATTAAAATATTGCATGAGCTCAACATCCTTGTTCCAGCAAGGTTGGTTTATCCCGTACAGATGTGTAACGTACATTTGCAGAGTGTTCATTCACATAGCATAGATTGGGATCTGTATTTAACTGGTTTCAGCATTCATCATATAGTTACTATCAATAGTCCATAGGTTCAGTTGTTCACATGAAGAGCATCCACCATTCACACACAATGAAATACCAAAAGATGAATGAATGAGGTATTATGGAAAGTCAATATTACATAAGAAACAAGCTTACTTCTCGGATGGCACATGCATGGTCTTCCTCATCTTTGTTCTTTTTTCCCCGTGGAAAACTCCAGCTTGTTCCTTTCCAACCCTTCACTAGCAAGCACTGCCAATCACACCAACCAAGCTAAGAAATTGGATACAAGGAACTCCATTCTTTACTTTAATATCAGATAAAACTGGCAAGTATGATAGTGCAAATTTCTTTTCTTAAGCTAAACCCGAAAAAGTTACTGGCCATCCCACCCCTTTCACAGAAGGTCCAACAACTGGGAAATAGTTTGCGAAACAGACAAACATGAAGTATCTGACATTTCAGCACTAAAATCTATAATCAAAAGCCACACAAGATGACTGGAACAATCATTACATAAAACAAAAGAAATAAGGTAGGCCGTATGCAATCATTTCAGACAAAGATAACCAAATCTCAAAATTATGCATCTTGTTAGTTTATATATATATATATATGTAATCTCTTTTACTAATATGTACATTGAATTTCCGTTCAACTTCAACATCAGCATCTCAATTTACATTGGTTCAATTTTCAACATTTTCATTAACACTAAAGGACTGCATTGAGAGCACTATTAACTATTCAAGAAGAATCAGATAGGTAATGATTGCAAATGAGTTGAGAGCCGGTAGTTTCTGGGAATCTCAGTAGCTACTAATTCTATCAACTCCATGCTACTTTTTCTCCTAAGTCAGATATTGGGAGTTGTAGCAAGCTTTGTAGTAAATTGTCAAACACAAACTTACCTTGCTCTCTGTTCTGAGTAAATATAAAAAATATTATCGAAGAATTATATCTTGATTGCAATGACAAACTATTATCTTAATGACACAATTTTTGTGCGATATATACAAAATTTTCAATCACTGTTTTTTATCTTGATCATTTACGATGATAATTGATGACTAGTGGGATATACATGAAACAAAAACAAAAAAAGGATGCTGTACTCAGGACTTCACGAAAATGATGAAGATGCCTTTCTGCAAAAAGAAATCCCAGTAATTCTAAGGGAAGTTATTAGCAGGGCTATGTATCCATGTTAAAATCCGAAAAATATTGCACAAATTGACAGCCACAATATCAAGTTCAGAGATAGAGTAAACACAAATTGCTAATTGGTAATAGATTTCACATTGCAGAAACCCAGTCACTAAACAAGGGTCATCTATTAATGTCGTTGAAACACTTCAATATAGGATGCCTCACCCTTTCATATGTCTCATCCAAAATTATTGCCCCAGTTACAGGAACTCGAACTTTGTATGAAGTGAAGTCTTTAAATATGTCATCTATGTGAGCAACATATGGTCTCAAAACATCACAACTGTTAAACACTGCAATATTATTAAGGAACAAGAAAAATTGATAAAGAATAGATCAGGAAAATGGAAACTTGTGAACATATGAATAGAAGTTATTGGTGCAAACTGCAGCTTAAAATATTATGAAAATACTCTTCATGAAGTGGTAGAAAATGATAATATAAACAATGTGATGCTACATATCAAATCATCATATGGAAAAATTCATGGCAATGATAGAGTAATTGATGTTGGTTTTTCTGGTTTCTTTAGTTTTTGAGAGAGAGAACCAATTTTTACTGCATGTAAATTTAGATAGGACAAATCTCATTCCAAACTTAGGGTCAATATGGCCTCAAACAACAAAGTTATTAAAAAAGATTGAAGTGGCCTGCTATGCTATATTTCAAAGAATGCTCCATTAGCTTCTTCCAAACTCCAATTCACTCATATAAATTGATCAATGACTCCTTTTTTCAAATAGACATGCTAACATCTTGAAAGCTTAAGGAGGTTGTTGAGCTTATCATCAACCAATAATTAGTAACAGGTGCTTCTGACTGCAGGAGTCATTGGCATTTTATAATCGAGACCATGTCAATGACTGTCACACACAAAACTGATTATAAAGAAATGAAAAACCTCAAGGTCCCTAGAACACTTTATCCTTATATGATGAGTTAATGACATACTGCCTGCTTGTGTATCTGGATTGGTTTGTTTGAATAAAAAAAATGGTTGACAGAGAAACAACACAAGAATGCATAGGGAATCAAGATAAACATTCATTAACAAAAGAAAAGTAAATTAGTAAATAAAAAAGTATTTTCAAATGAAATAATGTAACAAAAAATAATATCAGATACTACAAAGAGGATACTTAATGATGTGAATTCCTTCAGATTAAATGACTTCAATGAAGGATTTTTTTCCACTGAATTGTCTTCATAGAACCAATGCGCATACTCCACAAGGAATAGAATTCTCTCAAATGACTGTTGATCTTCTTTCGGCACATTCAAAACAAACCGACTGCATCAAATCGTTGATAAAAAAAGGCTTCAGATGCAAGATCTTAAGAGCATGTGGTTTTCTAAGAGGGAAAAAGGAAGAGGATAATAAGCAAAGAAGCTTTTCAAATCCTGCAGGTCCATTTCAAGAAGAATTCAAAGAAATACTACAGCATTTGCATGCCAATGGTGTAGTATTAGGTCAAAAGAAGAGTGGATAGTGCAAAAGAAGAGTAGATAGCGCACTTTAGCAAACAGTTCTAAATTTAAGATTGCTCAAGAGTACTGTATGCCATCAATTTAGTTCACAACATGCTAAAAGACACGTATTTGTCAGAAGCAATACTTGAAAACACGCCATGCGATTACACGTGTGGATAGAAGCAATGTGCAATTACATTTGTGGAATTGTTTTCCCTTTATGTTATGTGGTAACCATAAGGCAAACTACAAAACAGCTAAACTTAATAATTCTTCAGTTAGAGCTAAGAGAGAACATGGAAATAAAAAAATATGACTTCTGATATAATTGGATTTGTGGACTACGTGCAGTATTATCAACTTCAATCCACAACCAAAAGTTGATCAGCTAAGCCAGCAGCAAAGGCTCAAGAGCCAGCTAAAGATGGGAATGGTACAGCAATTTAATATTATACTCCCATCGTTGATCTGGTATCTAATCAATCTTCTTTTCATCTCTTGACTAACTCCATACTTTGGTCAAAGCCAGGTGTACACTAGAAAACAATGGATTCCGATGGTTTTCAAAACTAAAAGCTGTAAATTCATTCATATATGGAGTAACGACTGCCAAAACCAATCTTAATATGCATTCTTTATGTATGTAGCTTCCAGAACACCATTTTGGTTCTAGAAGTTTAAGGCAAAGTAGGAAGTTCGTATTACACATTTAACACCTTTATTTCACAGATGGAGGATTAAAATTTACCTATCACCCATGAGGACATCTGAGTTACTTCTTCAAATTCAAAAAATAGAAACTGTTGATTTCAAATTTTTATGACTACTTCTCTCAGAATCATTTTCTTATCAACCAAAGAACTATCAACTAGGGTAACAATCTAAATTACCCTCGAAGTTTCACCAATCTCCAGACTGAATCAACTCAATTCAAAACAACCCAAATAGAAATTCACTTCCTAAAATTACAAATGCACAAACTCTAACATATAAGAAGTGAAAGAAAGTGAAGGCGGAAACCTGCAGAGATCATCAAGGAGTTCTTGAGGAGGGAGGCCACCGTTCTTCAACTGAGTGCTGGAAGATCGATGGAGATTAGACATGGTTGTTGCCTGGTAAATCTATATCTAATCGGTGAAATCTAAAACCCTAATTTGGATTATACACTATAAAATGGGACTGTAAAAGGAGCTCTTTCTATTGGTGAATTTATACAAAGAGGGAAAGAGCTCCTTCGTGTGGGAAATTGAGATCAAATTTGAAGCTTTACACAGCCAAATTTTCTACTCTGTACGATTGTTCTTCTTCTCTCTGATAGGTTCTTATATTGGACCGGCAACCGGCAGATTCTGGAACCGGACTAGACCGTGTAAGGAGAGCAATACAAAAAAAAATTATACTCCTCAATAAGAAAAATAACTCTGTGAAAAGGGCAAAAAAATACAATAGTAAAAAGTAAAAACACTCAAAATTTATAAATAGAAATATTATTTGAAGACTAAACTTATGATCGTTCCAAATAAATATAAATCTGAAAATCTTTAAAAAAATTAAATTAAAATAAAAGATAATATCGTAAAGGAGGTGATTGAAGAATAAAATTAAAAAAAAATTTAGAAAATGGAAAAGAGACGGTTGGGCAAAGAAGTCATTTTGTGTTCTTGCAGTCTCATTAAAACTTGAAAATTTTAAATTTTTTCTTTGTATTAATATCATTGATTGGAATAATAATGAGTAGAATAGTTACACCGTTAAAACAAGTTACCTATTTTTACACCCATATAAAATTTATTTCAGAAATTTCAAAAATATTATTACTTCATAACAAATTATTAGATATTTCTAAGGTGTAATTAAGATTGTGTTGGATTTTAAAATAATCGTTAAGTTTAATGAAATTGAACAATTTTTATAGATTTCGCTAAAATTCGACATAAAATTTTATGAAATTAGTGACATTTTTTATAAATTTTAATTAATTTTAATAGAATTATAATGATTTTTATATATTTAATTAAAATTATTTTCATAATTTAATTAAACAAATTAAAAGGTTTTTAAATTCAGTCAAATGAATGAAAACCAATAATGGACAAAAAAAAATGTGTCATTTTCTTCAAAATTATTTTATTCTTTTTAAAATCTTACCATCTTGGACAATGAAAGGTTTGCAGTGGCTAGTGCTAGCGTTGTCGCGACCATTCCGCCTCTCCGGAACAGTCGCAATGTGATTAGAAAACCATAGGTTTCTCATCCCTTAATTGACGGTTTGGTTCAAACAGAATTGAATCGAGATAAAAAATACAAATTGAAATTTTTTATCAACAAATTGAACCAAATTTATTTATAAACTGAATTGGACAAAACTAGTCAATTTGGTCATTTTTGCCATTTATTTGATTCAGTTTTAAGCTCAACTAATAGATTTCTATGAAATCGACTCGAACTAAATAATGAATTCAATTCAAATATAGTAAACTGACAATCAAACATTTCTTGATTTAGTTTACTAAATAAAATTGAAATGAGTTGATTCAATTTTTAATTCAATTCAACCGGTAAGTTTGCACGCCCTTAGAGATTGTCTTGTTGAAAAATCGTAAGTTTAAATACATATATTTTAATTTAAAATGGAATTAAAAAATATATATATACTCAGTATTTTAAAATCTAAAGAAATTTTAAGATTAGGGGATGAATATGTGAGTGACTTCCATATATACTATGACTCTAAAAATTCAATTAAACATCAATAATTTTATAAAATTATTTAAAATCAGCAAGTTTTTTAATACCATTAAATATAGATTTTTAAAAAATCATAATTGAAAATCATCTTATTTTTATAAATTTTATAAAAGTCTAAATGATGTGGGATTTCACATTAATTCGTGTTGAGCATATTATTACCTGTAACACAATATGAATCTAAGCGTTACTTCAAGAATTCAATTTTACAAATATCATCTTTAAAAATATATATATATATATATATATCAACGAATAATTTAATTGTAAATGTATATATTATCAGAAAATAAATTTGGATTCAAATTTCTTTTCTAATGTTTAAAGAAAAAAAAAACCAAATCGACAAACTAACCAACTATTGGGTTCGGTTAGGTTTATATTCCAAACGGCATGCGTTAAATACCGACCTCGAAGGACTCATCCAAACGACATGTGCTCTTCACCGTAGGACTAGACAGCAAGTTGTAGAAGTCAACTAAAACTGCCATGGCAGTTTGGCTCTGGCAGTTCATAACCAGCCTTTAAACCTAAGCAGCTTCGTCTTTCACCTGCTCAAATTCAAACAAACTCCTCTCTCTCTCTCTCTCTCAATTCAAGTCAAAATGGGAAAAAGGCTCGAGGGTTCGTCTTCCAAATCGAAACCGTCGAACACTCAAGAACCTAGCGATGATGATGATACCACTAGAAATAGCAATTACAATGTTGCAGACGCAAGTGGTTTGATTACTGGAAGGAGAAGTAGTAGAAGGTCAGGGTTTGTGTGGCTGATATTGTTCGGGGTGCTTGTGTACTCTTCATGGGCTGTTTACTATTATCAGTTCGAGAGGTTGCCTTCGCCTCTCACCACTGTCCAAGCTGGTAAGAGAGGTTTTTCCGAGGTGGAGGCTATGAAGCATGTTCGTGCCTTGACTCAATTGGGTCCCCACCCTGTTGGGTCTGATGCTCTTGACCTTGCTTTACAGGTATTTTGTGGGTTTTTGTGTTTGGTATGTGTATAATCTGAGATGGGTTTTCTTTGTTGAGGCTTTTTTTGTTAAATTTGCTTGTTATTATCAATTATCTATGTAGTAAAATTGGCCTCATTTAAATGAATAAAGTAAGTCTGCGGCATTTCAATATTCTAACTATAGGCTTTGCATTACCGCCTGAACTGCACAATGTTGAAAATCATGATTAGAGGTCATCAAAGTTAGTTTTTAAGGGAATTTTACATGTTTTAATCATAAAAGCTTCAAATATCAATACCAAATAGGCTTTTAAGTAGTCTCATTATCATTGGCAAAGTCTGTGCTTGTTAATCTCTTGCTTGCAGTTTGAAAATGAATCAAATGGTTTTGGAACATCCTGTTTGTGTTTTGAAGTGTAGTGTGGCTTATCAGTTTTTGTGTCTGTTGTTTATTTGTGTTTTTATTTGTTACTGGTTCTTTTAAGGAACAGTAATATATAAAACATTCAGTTATATTTTATTTATTCATCTTGATTTGGAAATGGGGAACAAAATTGGAAGAACTTTATGAACTCTTCAACTTTTATCACATGTTATATGTTTGGTTTGGGTCTGGACTCTGTACTATTGCTATTTACTAGTCCATCCTTGTCTAATTTACTTGGCATTACTATTTTCTTGACGATTATTTAGCAATATCATAATGGACAACCATTTATAGATATTTTCATTTAACATACATTCTCCCGCAGTATGTTTTGGCTGCAGCAGAAAACATTAAGAAAACAGCTCATTGGGAGGTTGATGTTCAAGTTGATCTTTTCCATGCAAAATCCGGTGCTAATCGTCTTGTCAGTGGCCTCTTCAAGGGGAAAACACTTGTTTATTCAGACCTTAGTCACATCGTACTAAGAATCTTGCCAAAATATGCATCTGAAGCAGGAGAAAATGCTATTCTTGTGTCTTCTCATATTGATACCGTTTTCTCAACGTATGCTCTCTCTAATATTTATCATGATCCAATTACTTCTGTTTCACCTTTTCTGTTAACTCGGATTATTCAATTTATACAAGAAAGTGCTTTCTTTTTATTATGGTAGTGCATGATGATACCTCTATTGAAAGTTATTTCTCTTATTCTGCCTTTTGGGTCCCAACTGTGTGTGAAGTTATGCCACCACTATTGGTGATATTATCTGATACAGGGTTATAGTAGCAAAGGACTATAACCATTTTAATTCTTGTGTGAGTTTAATGATTACATTTGGAAAGGACTAGAAAAATATGTGATCTTATTGGGGACACCGAATACTAAATGTCATATATGGTCATTGTAGTTGTTGACAAAGAAGTGGAATTGAAGATCCTTATTAGGTCTTAATTAAAGAATGTATATCTATTTAATTATTGGCGATAAAAGTCTTTATCTTTCAAGTATCTTGTGTAAGGAAGAAAAATCGTCCATATAATGTTTATTCAAGACATCCATTAGTTGACTTTTGGAGTGAGACTCACTCGTCTTTATTGTGCTTTGATCAAAAATGCTTCAGAAAAACACTGCCTTCTCAGTCAAAAAGTGCTATACATGTTTCAGGGAAGGGGCAGGAGATTGCAGTTCTTGTGTGGCTGTTATGTTGGAACTTTCTCGAGGGATTTCTCAGTGGGCACATGGATTTAAGAATGCCATCGTATTTTTATTCAATACCGGAGAGGAGGAAGGTCTAAATGGTGCTCATAGCTTTATGACTCAGGTTGGATGCGTTATCAATGCTTGCATTCATGATGGCCTTTTCTCCCACTCTTACATTAGATTTTAGCTCTGTAGCTTAAGCTATTTATTTAAGGAAAGCCAAGATGTTTAGGATCTTTGTAGTCTTCCTATTTTCCTTATACATTATAATCTTGCTGAAGTTTGTATTTTGCATATCTTGTGAACAAGAGTACTCAGCAGCCTTTCTCCAAAAAATAGAAGCAATTGAGTTTTTAAGTAACTCCAAGGATATTCCTTCCTATTAACAGCATAAGATCTTTTCAGCAGTAGAATAAATTTGTTTTGCTGATGCAGCATCCTTGGAATACAACTATTCGAATGGCTATTGATTTGGAGGCTATGGGTGTTGGAGGGAAATCTGGCATTTTTCAGGTATATTATTCTGGCAATTGGTTTTTGCATTTCCTTTTGTTTTCATTTGATTAGGCCACATAGTTAGTGGTTTAGGTGCTAGCAAAAGGTGTTTCCATTTTCCTTTTTTGGTTGAACAATGGCTGAAGGAACGGATTTGAATTATCTATTGCATGACCGAAAGTGATCCGGCAAAAAAAAATCATGTTGTAGACTCTGTCTCAGGTGTAGGATTTTGCTGTGAACAGGACAGGAACTGGCGAATAAATCTCTTTCTAGCACATAATAATTAGGACTTAACATGTAATATAGGCAACTTATCCACAAAACGTTATCAATGGCAAATGAATTAGTCACTCTGAAATATTATGAGATGGTACTGATTGTAACTCTGATATGCTATGATTCTACTTCTTAAATTTATTATGTAGAATTTTAAAACATTAATTTACTATCTTTTGTTGTTATGGTCTAGTAAGCACCTTTTGTAATTTATGATTCTTCACCTCTAGGCTGGTCCTCATCCATGGGCTATTGAGAACTATGCATCAGCAGCAAAATACCCATCTGGTCATATTGTAGCACAGGTTGGTAATTTTTTTTTTGTTAATGGTATTTCTTATATATATCTTTTTGATAGTTCATGTATTTGAATGGCTTTAAGGTTGCAGGATCTTTTTTCATCTGGAGTTATTAAATCTGCTACAGATTTCCAAGTATACAAAGAGGTTGCTGGTCTTTCAGGGCTTGACTTTGCGTACACGGATAACAGTGGTGTATATCATACTAAGGTCTTGCTTTTATGTGCATTCCTTTCTGTTTTTTTTTTCCAGAAGGAATGTGATCTTCGTCTGCTTGACATGCTCCTTATTATTGCGGGGAATGGAGTAAAATTATGTGCAACTTTTTGGGCTATCTATGATGAAGCAATATGCTGTTACCCAAATAAATTAGTTTCATTAGCAACAAACTGAGATGTATGAGCCACGATCTGAAGTTTGAACTCAGTCTCATGTATATATTGTCAATGAACTGAAGCAATTTCTGCATGTTGGCAGTACATAGTATGGCATGAATGGTGTGCTGACAGTGTGCTTTAATGGGCTCATGCCTGAGGAAGCATACTGTTGATGAATGTATACCATTTTAACAAGTTAACACATGTGATGGCTGTTTTCGGTTAGACAGGTGACTTGCATGTGCTGAGAGCTGCAAGTCGTTTCATGTTTGCTTTATAATCAGAATGTTAATAGAAGAAAGAATAGCATAGTCAATCTCTCTCTATCTCTTTATCTTTTTGTTATAAATAGAGAAACGAGGAAACGTGTAACATGATTATATTTAATTTATTTACTTTTAAGTGGAGATAGATTGTGATGCATTCTTTGCTGTTTTGAAGTTCTGAAGGTATTTGTTTAGCAATGTGAATATTGCTCATTAAATAATCAGAATAACTTGAATAAAATACATAGCATACTTAATCATATTTCTGGGTAATAAGAAAATTTGAAAATTTTCTTTGCAGAATGACAAATTAGATCTTCTCACATCTGGATCCCTTCAGCATCTTGGAGAGAACATGCTTGCTTTTTTGCTTCAGGTAGCTCCAACACCTCATCTTCCTAAAATCAAGGCAGCAGGAGAAGCGGAAAAGAATGGCCATGACACTGCTATATTTTTTGACATTTTGGTACTTCTTACTAAGACTGGAATGCCATTTTTTGGTTTTGCATTAAAATAGTCATCTTGTTCATTCTGATGCCTAATAACAAAGTTTGCAACTATTTTTTCCAATCTCAGGGGACATATATGATCATATACAGTCAACGTTTTGCAAGCATGCTTCACAATTCAGTGATATTGCAATCACTTCTAATATGGACAGCATCACTGTTCATGGGTGGTTATCCAGCTGTGGTTTCATTGGGCTTATCATGTCTCAGTGCCATCCTCATGTTGGTATTTTCAATAAGTTTTGCTTTCCTTGCAGCCTTCATTCTTCCCCTAATATCATCATCACCAGTGCCCTATGTTGCGAGCCCATGGTTAATAGTTGGGTTATTCGCTGCACCTGCAATTATTGGAGCGTTGACTGGCCAACATTTTGGATATCTTATTCTTCAAATGTATTTATCAAATGTGTACTCCAAGAGAAAACTGCTATCATCAGTTAACCAAGCTGATTTGATCAAGTTAGAAGCTGAAAGATGGCTGTTTAAAGCTGGTTTTGTTCAGTGGCTTGTTCTCCTGATCTTGGGGAATTATTACAAAATTGGATCATCTTATATGGCACTTTTTTGGCTAGTTCCACCAGCATTTGCTTGTAAGTTTACATTTAGAACTTCTTAAATGTGAATGTAGAAGTATGTGGGTAACCCCACATTGGACAAATATAAATTGACTAACTAGGGTATAATGAGGAAGATGAACCAACCAAAATGGCTTAGGCCATTTGTGTTGTAGATAAGCCCAACTCATTCTAAGTCCAAATTAACAAATGAATTGCTAATTGAATTTGACTAATTGCTCCTAAGGCCTAGATTTTTAACACGGTATCAGAGCCTAGGACCCGAACTTGTATTACATGAGGGAAGTTCCTGTGCGGATTGTACCTTGATGGACCCATGTTGGGTCTTTGTATGCTTGTCAAGTGGCCTAATTGCCACTCGAGGAGGGAGTGTAAGAGTACGTGGGTAATCCCACATTCAATAAACATGAATTGAGTAAATGATGTTAGAATCTTGTAATTATTGGGGTAGATTGTGCATATATTAGAAGGATACTAGGAGATTATTAGGAGATATTAGGAGATTATTTTTCTTTTTTGAACTATTTTTTGTGTATTATATATATCTTAAACCGTATATGAAAATTTATCAAGCCAATTGCTTGTTTCAAAACTTCTTCTTCTCTCATTCACATGGTATCAGAGCCTATAGTGGTCTGATTATTTTTCCTCTCCTTATTTCTGCAAATTCTCCTGTTTCCACACAAAAAAAAAAATCCGACTTCAGTTCTAACCTGTTACGGCAACCTTATTGCCGCCTTGAAATCACCAATATTCCAAAGGAGTTGGATCTCACAGCCACCGGAGATCAGTTCCCCAGCTTCCGGCGACTCAAGACCCGAAATTTCGTCAACGGAAACCTCATCGTCAACCGTCACACGTCGCCGCAAGGTTTCTGTCTCCATCACACGCGCCGGCGCATGAGCCCTTTTCCGACGACCTCTCCTTCAACAACCACCTCCGACCGGTTCGCCTGAGTCCTGCCATCACTTTTTTGGTCACCCCCTGCACTGTCTCTCTCTCTTAAGGTATTCACAGCCCTTTTTTATCCCTATTCAGGTACAAAACCTTCTCCCGAATTCAAAAAAAAAAAAAAAAATTGACTGACAGTACTTTAATTAAACCACTTTTCTCTAATCCACCTATTATCACTACTGTGAAGCTTCTAGGCAGTAGCAATTATATTTCTTGGTCGTCTTCTGTTGAATTATGGTTTATGGGACAAGAGTATGATGATCATTTAAGTAAAACAGCTGCTGATATTTTGGAAAAAGATAGGACGACATGGTCTAAAATTGATGCACAATTGTTAGTTTGTTATGGCATTCTCTTGAGCCTAAGTTGCTTCCCTTATTTCAATCCTGTAAAACCTATTGTAAGGTATGGACCAAAGCCAAGACACTATATACCAATGATATACAGCGAATATATAAAGTGGTGTCTGATATTGTTAACTTGCAGCAAAATTAGCAGGATATGACTAATTATCTTGGACAAGTTGAGACCTTACTTGATGAATTTAATTCCCTTATGCCTTTCTCAGAAAGTACTGCTACACAAGATCAACAAAGAAATAAATTCTTCATGGTTTTGGCACTCATAGGTCTTCGACCTGATCTTAGTTCAGTCCGAGATCAAATATTGACAGGTTCTGTAATTTCCACCTTGGAGGATGTCTCTGCTCGTCTCCTTCGCATCTCTATAACCCCAGCCTCATCACAAAATATGGAAGCATTTGTATTTGCGGTTCAGAATAATAGTCGAAAGTGGAAAGGTAACAAATCCAAACACTATACTCATTGTGACAAGCTTGGTCAGACTCGGGAAAGTTGTTGGAAATTGCATGGTAAACCATCGCAGAATCATTCTTTCAATGCTGGCAAATTTGTTGCTCACTTGGTTCAGAATACTATTGCTAGACTTATGGCATTACCTGATCAAGAATTTGGTGCTATTACATTATCTGGGACAGACTATAGTGAGTATTTACAATTTCAGATAGCTAAACAACAAGCTAAACAACAGTCATCTACCATCTCTCAGTCTGGTAGTTCAGTCGCTTGTCTATCCAAATCCACTGTTCCTGATCCTTGGGTGCTTGATTCTAGTGCTTCTGATCACATCTCTGGTAATGAAACTCTTTTCTCTACTCTCTCTAGTCCAGCAAACACATCTACTGTCACTTTAGCCAATGGTTCTCAAACTGTAATTAAAGGAATTGGAGAAGCACAACCTCTTCCCTCAGGTACTCGAACCTCAGTACTATTTACTCCTGAATGTCCATATAATTTGATCTCCATTAGCAAATTGACCAAACAGCTTAATTGTATTTTATCCTTTATAGTTGACTATGTTTTTGTGCAGGACCAACGTA
>CANUEX010027384.1:0-20767 GCA_948099535.1 Jatropha multifida | reverse complement strand
ACATTAAAATCAAAATTAACAAAAGAAATGAATGGAGCATGATTTAATGCATCAATTACATGCCTAAACCTTGAATTCTACTCATTAATTCACAAATTCTAAAAGTCACAACTTACTTGCTTCAATGGTAACTCCAATTCCTTTGCTTAAAAACTCCAAATTCCAACTCCTTTTGCTTAGTTCTTAATGTTTGATTATTAATTCAAAGCTTAATTAGGTGATTTGGGTGTAGTTTAGAGGTAACAAATTGAAGAAAATGGAAGAGAAAGAGAAAAGAGAGAGTGGCGTGGAGAAGAAGAAGAAGAAGAAGATGAAGAAGAAAGAGGTGTTGCTTGGCGAATGGTACCTTTTAGGTGGAAAAGTCAAATTTGACTTCTTAATTTTATGCTTAATGAAGGGCTATGATCATGTCAAGGTATTCTCATCCAATGACTCTAAATATTTCTCAAATAATTCTCCTCTAATTATCATTTAACTCCACCAATTAATTAAATTAATTCCACAAAAATAATTCCTCAATTATTCCTTAACATACTACACTAAAAATCACTAGTCATTAAATGCCTTAATTCTCTAAAAATATTAATGAAATATTTTATACCCACCTAAATCATGCAAACATGCTCTAAAAATATTAAATAAAATATTAGACACACATAGTAATTTTTCCGGACCGAAATAATACCAAGTCCCGGACCGATGGTACTATTCACAGACCGATAAATCACTATTACCGACACTGAAAAATGGACTGTTACAGTTCTCCCCCCTTAAAAGAAATTCATCCTCGAATTTCACTTCATATAAATAACTGAGGATGTTGCTGTCGCATGTCCTCTAAGGGTATAAAATAATTTCACTAATGAATTTCTTAGGTCATGTGATATCTAAGGACGGTATTATGGTTGATCCTAAGAAAATTGAAGCAGTTGTTACATGAGTAATAGACGATATAGTTTATACTATAACTATTATTTTTATTACTGAAACTTTTACATTTAAGAAATTATTTATGATATATTTATAATTATTGTCTTTTATTTTATATTAATGGATGATTTAATGTATAGAGTTTATTTTATACATAGAAGATTTTAATCATTTTGTTCATATGAAATATAAAATTTGTTCACAATTTAAGGTAGAGTTGGCAAACTATCGGTATGATTGCAGCACAGAATAATTGTCGGTAGGTTGATTTGTAGATGTGGATAAATAAAAATGGAAAATGATGAATTTAAGTATGAAGATTTATTTTTTGAAATGAAGCGTGAAGATTTCTTAGATTAATAGGAGCTATTTTGAATAAAGCTTGCAACATATTAAAAAGTTCGATATATTTAAAAATAAAAAATTATTAATCTTTGTCCTTTGAGACTTCCAACATACAATATCTTGTAACGGGATAAAATGTTACAATTTTAATTAACATTTCGTTATTCTACCATTTTCTTGAACATAGAAAGCAAGAAAATCTACTCTTTATGTTCTCTTTATTTAGAAAAAATTTCTTTTTTAGATGTATTTTTAATATAGAAAAAGTTATTCTGAACAATAATTTTAGAATGAAAGCCAAGTTAAAAAGATCATAACGTCCTTGAGTATACATGTTTTTTTCAATTTTATCAGCATTTAATGCATGCGTATTTCAAGGGACAATTTATCAACTCACTTTTTTATTTCGTTTTATAGTAACAATGATCGTTTTTATAAATTTTGCCACATAAATATAGAGTTAGCTCTTATTTGTATATTTGATGAATATATGTCCACTTTTATCATTGTAAATTTGGCCATAACTATTGACGTCGTGAACGAATATATATTATGCTTGGAGTGGGATCCAAAGATGAAAATTATACATTAAAGGAGCCAACTACTCTTCCAAGAAGAGCTAGTAGAGTGTCTTCAGTTGTAGAGAATAATGTTGAGATTCTGAAAAAATTGGATGTAATTACTACTTTTTTGGCTGCATTGGTGGAAAAGTTAGATAAAAATAGTGAACAAACAAAGAAAAATAGTGCACAACTTGAAAAACTGTAGTCTTCTATTGTTGATTTGAGACAATTTCACTAAGGAACGAGTCAGTATTATGAGATTTCTGAAACACTTACTGGAGAAAAAAGTGGCAAAAAAAAATATAAAGATGCGCCCGAAGGTAGTGATCATCAAGCACTCGTAAATTCGGATGAGACCTAACCTCTTACATAAGAATCATGGATAAAAGAGAAATTTATTGACTCTCAAGATCCTTTTGCCATCGATGAGATTGATGATCCAGTAGAAAAAATTATGGAGGACAAACTTGTTGATATTAATGTTGATCTAGGTAAGAGTGATGACAATAAATAGATTAATGTAAAATTTTATTGATAATAATTGTGCACTTTTTGATTATCTTTTATTTTTTTGTAAACCACTTGGTGGCCTTTTACTTTTAATACTTATGCATTTTTTCAAATCTTTATAATGGTTGAACTCTATTGTAAGCCACGTAGTGGCTTTTATTTTTAGTATTTGTGCACCTTTTCAATTGTTTTTGTTTCTCTGTGTTAGTTAATGATTGTAAACTTCTATAAGCCACTTTGTTGCCTTTTGATTATTAGTTGTGTACTTCTATAAGTCATTTTGTAGCCATATTTTTAGTATTCGTACACTTTTTCAATATTTTTTATTTCTCTGTCTTAGTTAATAGTTGTAAAATTCTGTGAATCACTTTATAGCCTTTTAATTTATTAGTTGTGCACTTCTTTAAGACATTTTGTGGCCTTATTAGTCTTAATTGTGTGCTTTTTCAAATCCTTATAATGGTTGTCAGTGGCAGATTCAAAATTTAAACTTAGGAAGGGCAAAAATATATACAGTGAGATGTGAAACTGATCTCGTGAAAAATGTCATAAAAGAATAAATAATATATGCTTTAATCTTTAATTAATGCTTATTCTTAAATGAATTTTTAAGGAAATAAACTTAAAGATTTTATTAATTAATGAATTGTTTATAATTGTTTTATGAAGAAAATAACTCCAATAATTTTTTTACAAATTGGACTTACTACAATCAAAGGTCAAATCAGTGAATTAAATGAGATTTTTAATTTGGTCTTAAATTCTAAATATTAATAATGAGTAATGAAAAGTTCGATAATCAATATATGATTAGTCCAAACAAAATAACAAACTAAAAAAAAAAATTAAATGTTAAGAATGTATTTCGACTTATTTAAATAATAAATAATGTGTCAATCAGCAATAAATGAAAACTATCTAGTTATTAGTTATCATACTTTAAAATCACTTATTTTAATTTTGGTATTTATATAAATAATTATATTAAAATACAACTTTTAGGATTTATTTTTTCATTATTTGATTAAATAAACAAATAAGTAAATAAGTAATTTTAAATTATAGAATAATTATTTTGTGAGTATTTGATTTTATATTTTAGTTATTATAAATTAAAAGAAAATAATGAAAAGATTAAAAAGAAAACAAAAGCAAAAATTAAGTTTTCACCGAGATTTAAAACTTGATCACAATGTATAACAACTAACAAATTTTTCACTAAGCTAGATTATTTGATGGTCATTTTCTCAAATATATATATATATATATATATATATATAAAGGAAATTTTTGAGTAGGGGGGACCATGGCCCTTACTTTCCCACTGATGGTTGTACTATTTTATAAGCCACATTATGGTCTTATTATTATTAATTATGCACTTTTCAATAATGTGAAGTTGTCGCACATTTTATCAGATTATGCTTTTTTTTAAAAGTTGTTTCTTCGAACTCACTAAAATTTGGATTTTAGTACTAAATTTTAAATTAAATCTTGTTAAGGGTTTTAAAATTAAAATTCAGATTCTATTTCATTTTTGTCACAATATATTGCATTTGGACACTATTTTCTGAATTCATTTAAATTTAGAGAAACTAAATTTGCTTTTAATTTTAAATTTGAATTAAAAAATTATTCAAATTTAAGTAAGTTAGAATCAAATTTTTAAGTTTATCCCCCCTTTATTTTGGCAGAAAATTTTGAAAATTTGTGGTCTTTAATGAATAAGTTCAAAAATTTTACATTTAATTTGACTCCAAATTTTTTTTGCTTTTGTGCATGTATTATATAAAATGTTCCCGTTCTATTAAAGTTAGGTAGATTTAATAAAAAAGGTTGTAAGTGACCTCAAATGACGCGAGTAGGCAATAAAAGAACTTTTTGAAACTTTTTTGTGACGGCTATTATTTTAATAATTAATGATGAAATAAATGATATTTTAGAGAGAAAACTTAATTTAATTAATTTTTTTTAATCCAAGAGCCTTTTATATTTTCTCTAAATAGAAGAGAGAGTATTAAAGAAAAAATCTTTATGGTGAAGTCATAATCACAAAAAAGTTGTGTATCAAAATTAAAGGACATCTACAAGGCTATAAACCCAAAATCAGATTCCTCAATGGCTACAGAAACAAAATTTGGATATCTTCCCAAAAGAGTGGTTTTGCAATTTGGAAGTGGAAAGGAAGAGTTGGGGTAATAAATTAGTTACTGTGCCAAAAGATGCACACACCTCTTTCCCAAATGATGACTTTTAGGATATGAAAAGATGGGATATAAAATTTATAATTTGGGAACTTTGTTTTGTTGGTCTTACGCAATTATTATTATTGTCAATTATATTGTCATACAACCTAATTTAGATAGGCATAATTGCATATACAGATTATATATTTGACTCTTTGTTTCAAATAATTAGGTGTCTTCTATTGCAAATTAGTACACAATCCTCCTACCTTTGTCAATATCATTCTGGTAATGTATTTTGAAAGTTAAACCTTTTATTATATATAATATAATATGATGTGAGCACTTATTTATTGTATGTTCATTATTAATGTTATGATTTTAAATCTTATATTCTCAAATTGAAAAAATTTTTGAATTCAATGTGATTAATATATTTGATACTTAAATATAATAGAGATTTTTTTATTTTAGATTAAAGAATTTCGTACTTAAAAATCAAATTTTTACGGTAATTAATATTTTTATACGTAAATAAATTGGATTTAGGTGAACATAGGATCTACTTTTAAATATAATTTTCATGATTTTTTTATTGAAATTCATTTAATCATTTTAAGAGTAACACTATATCTATTATACAAAAGAAAAAATAAAGAATTATAGAATCCATATATGTATTTAAATTTCCATTTTATTTGGCTTATAAGAAAGAAAATATGATAATTATAGTTTAAAAAATGTATTAACCACGCGTTAAATCAATAATTTGTATATATAATTGAACTAAAAACTCTTCTTACTAGTTAAAAACGTTATCAAAGTAGAGAGATAAAATTTACGTATTTGACTATTATTTAATTAATTTATAATTAATGATCAAATTGAGATTTTTACGATGCATTTTGTTATAACGTTAAAATTATAAATATAAAAAGATATCTTATTAAAATGTTATGAAAAAGAATATAATCAAGAGTCAGCTAGTTTGGATCGACAACGTACGAAATTTTGAACCGAAAAATAAAATATGTGGAAATGAAAGGTATTTTTGAATCCCTACGTGTATCAAGATTCCAACCTTTAAGGTCTAAGTGAAGAGAGATACTTTTGAAATGCATGATTAATATAAAGATGAAAAAAAAGGTAATATGTTGGAAATGAATAGGTTAAAACAAAAAAGGGATGTGCTAGGGAATCATAGACAGTGCCAATAAGGTACATCAAGAAAAGGTTAAAAAAGATGGGGAGAAAGGGCAAGCTAAGCTTGTTTCCTCCCCCTGAAAATCCGCTCAACATATCTACATTGTCGGCAAATTATAGATTTCAAGATTTCAACCAAAGCTTATAGCTCGCATAAAAGAGTTTGCATAATTTTGCCTTTGTGGGGTCTTCTTTTATGCATGTTTGTCCAAAGATTTGAGGCATATACTTTCATTCACATTGCTGTGGGGCTGCTCCATTTCCTCTATAAGTATATAGTTACTAATCAATAAACCCTTGCATAATGAGAATTGGACTTGTGTTCCTAATTTTTAGGGTTGGTGCCAAAACATAGTGTTCTGATAGATGTTTTCATATTATTGATTTGAGATATTCTTGACACAACTTACGGGTACACAAATGTGTGATATCAAAAATTTGTTATTTGATGGTTTCGTGTATCTAAAATTATTTACTGAATTGAGATTTTATCAAGATTAGGAGATGATGTTTAAACTTAATTATTATATTTATTTTTCAAATCCAAGAGAGGTTCATGAAGACTAGTTTGGATGAGCAATTATGCATCAATTTGAGATGGTAGTTAAATTTATCGTTTGAAATAGACCGAATATATATTTTCACCTTTCAAGTTTGTTACTTAATTTTATGGCATTTTGTACTTTTACTTTGATCGATCAAACACTTCAAATTATAAAATTATACCTACTAAATATTTTAATTTACAAAATTATTTTATTGAATACTTTAACTTGCAAAAATAGATAAATTAAATATTTGTTAAATAGTTGAAAAATATGAAAGTAGTTATTTCACAAACTATGCAACTACACATCAAATAAATATTTTACATATAAAAATAAAAAATCATAAAAATTATTATTGTTAATAGGGAAAGGTGTTAGATGTTGTCAAAATTTGTAAATTCAAGTGCACAATAGACCATTCACAAAATTTAGGATGCCATAAGATTAAATTTATAAAGTTTATGGATAAATTTATACATTCTACTTTTAAAATACTATATCAAAATTTAGATGTTGGAAATAAACTGAAATTTCAATCAAATACATAATTTAACCCTTAAATTTTTATAAAAAAAAAACTTTTGTGACGTCTTAAACTGTAAAATCGATCTTGTGGTACCTTGAACTCCATTTTTTTTAATAATCTCACACCTTCTTACACTAAAAAAAAAGAAGTAAACTTTAAGGTTTTTGTAAATTTTTATACGCAAAATATAAGTTTGATATGTGGTTAATACAACTTTTTGAACAATAAATTTTACAGTTTTAAAATTTTCAATTAGTGCTTAATCGATCTGATTTTATAAATTAAGGTGTTCAATGGGTCCAATAAAATATTTAACATGTACCGTTTTATAAGTTGAAATATTCAATGGATCGAAATAAATATTGAAAGTGCTATAAGATTTTTTTTGTGAAAAGTGCGTGAGTGAATTTATGTATAGAGCCTGAAAGTTTTAGACGCGAATATTTGATTCCTAATAAGTAGATACCTATTATATTTATAGATAATTACTAATTATCAACAGTAAATAACAAATGTTGAACCAAGCTGCTCTAAGTTTAACCTACAAGGGAAAATCTAGGGAATCTGGTTGGTAGGTAGAGTGTTGTAGGGCTTTTAGGACATGGGGCATGAGCATGGCAGCTAGATGTTTCTATATTATGGTCAGGCGTGAATAATGGCTGCAGCAAGTTTTGCCCAGATTTGCATACCTTCTACCATCTTTTTTATAGCTATAAATTAAGCTCAATCATGCATTAATTAAGATTTTAGACCCTAATTTTCATTTCATATATATAAATATAACTTGTAATATTATTTTAATATAATAAGAAAAAGGCTTGCAATATATTATATTCAATTAAGAAAAATTAATTTTCTTTGTTCAATTAATTGGTCTCTTTTGTACTTTCTAAAGTAATGAGAGAATGAAAATTAATTTCTTAAAAGCTTTTATTAATTTAATGAGAGTTATTTTCTATTAATTTAGTTTTTTTATGTAAATAAACTCACATACGTTGCATGTTATTAATTATATAATTAATGAAATTTAAATAATAATTTTTACCAAAAAAATTATAATAATACTTCCTTCCTCCGATAATTCCTATAATTCTCATCGTAACTTCCTTTTTATGTGTTCCAAAATATTATCTCATTTCATTTTTTAAAAGTGAAGACTGCACCAAGCAAGGGAAGAAAATACTGCCAAAAGAGGAATTTGACGCTAAGGTGTATATATACACACACACCAATAATTATTAATAGTAAAAAATTATTGAGGGAGTTAGAAATGACAAGTATTTGACATTTTAGTGGTTTTTTTTTTTCTTGTTGGAAAAATCTAATGGAAGGTGCAAATTTCCTAAAATTAAATATTTTAAATTTTTTTCAATAGGAGAACAATGTAAGCTTTAAACTACATTTCCATTACATAATTATATGAATAAACTAAGTTAACTCCAACTGTATGAATTTTTAATTCAAAAAGGTAACATATTTTAAAAAAAAAATAAAAAATTAAAGATTCATTCTAGATGAAGGAATGCTAAGACATCGTTTCAATGGAGAAATATGTTATTTATATGTATATATGTGAAAAGTTACTTTTTCAGTAGCTTATATTGAAATTTTAAGACCTTATTAAAAAAATTAAAAAAGGATAATATAGGTTACCCTCTCCCCATAAAATATTTATCATGAGGAAGTTAAACTGCACTAAGCATTTAATAAAATCCCTCGAAGGTCCAAGTTTAAGTTTGTTTCTATATTATATCCCTTTCTTTTTTCTTTTAGGTATTGACCAAATGCTTTTTATTTCTTGTTTTCATTTATATATACCTGAGATCATGTGCTCTCAATATGTCAATATATTTTATTTTTTTGATAAATACATTCACAAGGGTCAAATTCCATGATCTCCTTATTTTTAATTTTAAAAAATAAAATCCATGATCTTGTACTTATTATTATTATAAATTATAATTATTACTAGTATAATATAAATAGTCTCAAACTATTCTAGGATTCTCTTCATTAATTGAATTCCATTTTTGCATGTCATTTTCCCCAACCCCACCACTAATCTCTCTCTTTCTCTAATTTTTTTTTTCTTCTTTCCATAGGTTGAAAAGAAAGGAGTAGAGAAGAAAATAGACTTCCTAAGAGACAAACCAAATCACCTTTCAAAAACCAACCATTAAGTAGTGCAAAGCTTTCCCACATAAAGTCTTTTTGTAAGATATAAACCACATCAAAGATTAAAATTCACACAAACCATGGGTTTATGGAACTACCATGTACAAGACACAAATCCTAGTAACAATTTCATTGAATGGCTTAAGCCATCTTCTTCATCTTCTTCTTCACTTACTTCTTCTTTTTCTTCATCTTCTTGTTCTATAACTCAACAAGTTCATCTCACAAACCCGACCGCCATGAATATACTAAAACTCCCTCTTTTATACCCACAGCAGCAAGAAAAGCAAGAAACATTTGTTAAAGAGACAATTCAGTGCTTGCCTCTTATAAATAGGCTTATAGAGAAGAAAGCAATGAAAGAAGAGGATATGGAGATTCAAGAAAATATTATTAACAGAGAAGAGGTTAGTAAGGATAATCTTGATGACGACAAGGTTACTGTGGCTTTGCACATTGGGCTGCCTAACAGTGGGAATAGCACTGAAAAAGTTGAAACCAAAGTTAATTTTGATGAATTTAAGGAACCTATCAAGAAAAGCTTCCATGGCCGCCCTTTTAATACAGAGACTAGGTTTTGGATTCCAACTCCTGCTCAGATCCTCGTTGGCCCTATGCAGTTTGAGTGCTCCATATGCAGCAAGACTTTCAATAGGTACAATAACATGCAGGTCGGTCAATCTCCCCTTTTCCCTTTTCTATACATGTATATATATCTTTCTAATTTATTATATTTTCTTCGAAAAAAGATTTATCTGCGTGTTACTAAAGCTCGTACTGTCTATTTCTCACCAAGTAAAAACTCGTTAATTGAATTTCAGTGAAAAGAAGAAAAATTATAAATTGTTAGGGTTTATACATACAAGATTATTCCACTCTTTATATTCTTTTGAGGGAGGGGGGATTTTATTTTGTTTTCTTAATTTAATGGAACAAAGATATTATATTGTGTAATTACGTGCTTGATTAGATAGTTGGATTAATATAGTTAGTGGTCGAACACTTGTCTCTCGTAATAAAAGAGGTGAAAGATTCAAATTTTGCATCGGGTCCTATTTCCATTTAAACATTCTGGTGTACTAAAAAAGGAAAAGATGATTCTAAAGGTAACTGCATACTATCACAGCATGAATGTACTTTTCCCCCTGAACTTCTCCGGTAAGTTCATAATCAACGTGTGTTCTTACCAATTTTAGAGAGAAAATTCAGACATTCATTTTTTTGGTGGGGACAAGTAACTAATACCTATGGTAAAAAGAAATGAAAAAGTTGATTCTTTAATCAGTGACTATCCTACATTATTATGAAAAAGATAAAAAAAGAAAGAAAGGCATGATAATTAAAACATATATCCCTTAAATATATTCTAGAGAGGGAGTAATGATTCTCATTTATCATGACTTTCAATTAATTATTAAGTATATACATATTAAGATACTAGCTAGTTACTTTTGTTTGTTCTTTTGGTACTTATATGTTTTTGGTATCCACTTGCTCCTAGTTCTAAGACCTTTGTATGCTTTTAACAGCATACATGCAACTTCAAGCATATGAGTTTAACAAAATGATGGCTTATTATATTCTAAATAAATTGAACTTTCGATATTCAAGTTTTTTCCCTAGGTGAAAATAAGTGAAATTTAAGCAATCTTAACCCTCAGTTTTGTCCAATAATAACAATAATATACTAATGAATTCTAAATAATGCCTTCACTTTCATAGCAATTTTACTTTTTTTTTTTTTTTTTGAGAAATGTAGGGATTTTACTCTATGTTTTCTTCTGTCAATGCTTCTACTTTTGTATTACTAATTGGAAAAAAGAGGGGTAAGTAGAAATTTATGCAATTAGTAAAAGAGGGTGATAATTAAATAGTTGAAAATGATTGAAGAGATGAAAGTAGTGGTGGCAAGATTGTCAAAAGATGTAAAAAGGAGATGATAAAGAAATTGAAAATGATTAAAGAAGCAAATATATATAAACTCTTAAGATCTTTAAAGGAAGGCCCCAACCACAAGAGAAAGGAGAATAGGTGTTTTACTGGCTACTTTATTGGATCCTCATTCTTTCGTTATCTAATTCTCCATTACTTTAGATTAATTACCACAATTCACATCTTTTGATCTTGCTAGCTAGTGTCACTATTTTTTATTTTTTCATAATCGGGGAGGTGTAATCCTCATGGGGCCGTAGAGCGTAAATGTTTTTATCCCTGTCAGTAAAATTATGAATCTTCGTTTGTGCTTATAGATGCATATGTGGGGGCATGGATCTGAATTTAGAAGAGGACCAGACTCACTTAAAGGAACACAACCAGCAGCAATGCTTAGGCTGCCATGCTATTGCTGTGCACAAGGTTGCAAGAACAACATCAACCATCCAAGAGCTAAGCCATTGAAAGATTTCAGGACCCTTCAAACTCATTACAAAAGAAAGCATGGAGCCAAGCCATTTATGTGTAGAAAATGTGGTAAAACTTTTGCAGTTAAAGGAGATTGGCGAACCCATGAAAAGAACTGTGGCAAGTTATGGTATTGCATTTGTGGTTCTGACTTCAAGCACAAAAGATCACTTAAGGATCACATTAGGTCTTTCGGTAAAGGTCACTCTCCTCATCCATCTCTTGAAGGTTTTGATGATGACAAAGAATGTATTACTGGCTCTGAAGAAGACGAATTCGCTCGCTAACTAGGACCAATCCTTTTCGGATCGATCTATTTCATTTTTTTTTCTTTCTTTTCTTTTTCTCTCTCATTTTTCGCCTGTTTGGAGTTGAAAATATAAAGTTGAAAGTTATAGCACCGTCCGCTATCAACGATCAGCTATTTCTGCTTATACATACCTTGGACGCTTGTGCTCAGTAACAAAAAATTCTCAAGAGCATGAGAAGCGAAGAGGGAGCGGTTTGTTACGGAGCACTTGCAAGAGGATTATGAGCAGAAGGAGAAGATTAATAAAGAAGGTGAAGAATTAATGATTACCCCTTGTAGTGGTGAAGTTGATGAATTTTCTTTATCTCCAATTTAATGGAGAAAATTTGTCCGCTTCATTGCTGACTGGTAATCTTTTTAATGAATATAATATAGTGATTTTGTTTGTTGTTAATGTTAATCTGCTTTCTGATTAGCATATGTATTTATATATATATGTATGATCAGTTCCTCTTTTCTATACTCTACTAAGCATTACACTTTTAATTCATCTATTAGATTTTGTTCCTTCTAATTAATTAATCTCCCATTTTACAATATTTTAGCTTAGACTTTCCACTTCTTCATTACAAAATTTACCGTAGGTTAAATGTGAATTAACCAACATTCTTCTTTACTTTCATAGGAGTACTACTGCATGTGTGCATGAGTGGACTTAATTTTTTTGTGAATGGAAAAATATATCATAAAAATAAATAAAATCTCGACAAGAAAAAAAAAATGAAATACTCTCACCTTTTCTTTTCTTTTTTGCTAGTAATTTAATGCCATTTTACCTAATTTAATGCTATTACCACACAAAAAAGGGTTATTGGATCAAAGTGAACTTTCACCTAAAAAGATGCATTCATACAAACACATTCTATGCTTTAATTTGGTTATTATCATTAAGAGGGGTCAATGCAACAACATAGAGAAAAAGAGATCTTCATTTTATTTTCAACTCTCTCTAATTATATTTCTAATTAAAGTAAACCATTTTTTGAGGGTTTCACACATACTGAGCATGCTTGGAATCCTAAGCACATAACACCCTTTGATGTTTCATATAATGGACAGACACTTTTGCTTTAGCCTTTCGAGTGCATTGAATTTTTTTTTTATGAGATACCATATAGAAAAGAACATATTACAAATTTGTACTACGTAGTACTACAATTAATTAATCAGACATTGCAATTACAAACTAATGATAAATTATATTACAAGCTTGTTAAAGGACAGTCGGGTCCAAAAGGAACAATACAAACACTTTGCGGTAGAAATTACTTTTTCAAATTTTGAAAGATGTTATGTTTGAACTTAAATCCCCACCATGGACAATTTTTCAAGAGCTAATAACTTGATATCTGTATCAATTTATGATTAAAACTGCATCATTAAATTATTAATTCAATAATAATAGAAATTCCATTATTACAAATTGCATAAAATAGTTATTTGATCGTTAATACTTCACATCTGTTTCAATTTCAGAACATTAATAATTTTTAATTCAGGAAATGAGAGATCTTTAATAAAGTTAAGGATGGTATAAATTCAAATTTGAAGAACAAAATCAAACTAAGTCTTGATTGCCAAATCTGCTGTAAGCATATTGAAGTGTTATGTTGTGTCACTAATTTCAAAGGCAAAAAAAACAAGTTAGCGAGTGAAGTCCAACATGGAGGGCTCACCGAATCACCCAACAACCGGCTGAGTATATATATATATATATACACATACAAGATGAATTCTGGAGAATGATTAGGCATTCATTAAGCTGAAAGGTGAATTCTGAAGTCTTTACATTGAAGACTGAAAATGAAATGAAAATCCTCAAAAGGGTTTTAGCTAATTAAGTGTGAATATATATGAGAAGTGTTGCTATCCAATGACTTATTTTTTTCAAAGATGACACAAACGCTATCATCGTCTTTGGAAGAGAATGAGATATGGAGTTGAAAAATGTATATACATACATGCATTTACTTTTGGGTAGGCTTGACAAACTAAAAAGTTGAAGAGGGAAATTAAATTGTTAGAGAGAGAGTTGATTTCCTTTTCCTCTTCTCTTTTTTTTTTTTTGTTTTTTTTGGTTTTGTATGTGAAGATTGGGGACCGCCACTATGGATTGTCGGAAGGAAGCAAAAGCAAGAAACAATCAAATAAATAAAATACAGAAAAAATACCTTTCAAGATGTTTATGAGGAAAATACTCACATGTCTGAGTTCATTTTCATTTATTTATCGTATACATAATAAACAAATAATCTTTGTGAATTAGATTTCATTTGTCTTTTCACATGTGCGGCTCCAACCCTATTAGTCACAAAAGTTTTTAATAATTTGATAAATAAATATAAAGATCAGACCAATAATAAATCTGTCTAACTGTCAGCTATTTTAATAATTTTTCATAAAAAGCTAAAAGTTAAATATTACGTTAATCCTTTTTTATAAAACGCACCTTAATCTTTAAAAATTAATTCAAATCTTATACTACCGAATACTATAAAAAATAGTTTTTAGTGTTATGGAATAAAGCCAATGCTCTCCAATGAATAAAGTGATTGTTATTTAAAAAGATACATAATTTTTATCAATATTTTTTTTGTGTGTGAATATATCCTTATTTTTATTTTTATTAGACGTGAAAGTCTTTCCCAAAATCAATATCACAAATTCAAATTAGTAAAGATGAGAGTTTGGATTCCTTAGCTATTTATCAGCTTGGTGTGTTTATTATATTATTGATACAAAATACAAAATTTTATTCCTAAAATTATATCATAAAAGAAAAATATTATTACTTCATTAATTTTTTTTATTTTTTATAGAAATAAATAAATGAAAATAAACACGTTAATTAGTGTTTTATCCTCAACTATCTCTGATAAATAGGCGCTATGTTTCAAAAAATTGGGGTAATTTTCGGATTTTTCTACATTTGGAATGCTTAAAAAAATAGTCAACGAAAAAGTAAACTATTTTTAATGAAAAGGAAACTGACTTCTGATTTTAAAAAAGGAAAACATTTTTCTTGACAAATTTATTATAATTTTTTTTAATTTATGACAAAAAGTTTTTGGCACACTTGTATCAGGCACAGCCACACTACAAATGTGGTGAAAAGACATAATGTTCTTGGAAAAATTTAAACACTTTGTCTTGTTTATGTCACGCACAAAAATGAATTCCTATTTTGATTGTTGGTGACACAACGGTGCAATGTTGCTAATGTCACGATTAAAGTTTCAATCGACGGAATCTTCTGAGAATCGTCACAACTTGCACCGTATATGGCAGCCGAAAAATGAAACTAATCAAGAAATTTGCGCAATTATACATCATTGTCAGAATTATGTGAGGATATCAGTTGTGCTATTAATTTCTAGAAATTTTATTATTTCATTAAAATAGCCCCAAATTTTTCAAATTCAAATCCAAATTTCAATTCATAGAATCCTCACTCCAAATCCTTGAATCAACACAAAATCAAGTTTAATTCATAGAAAACTATGAATTTAAACTTATCTCAATAAGATTACAACGGTAAAATCTAACTAGAAAACTTAAAAATAATAAAATTTGAACTTCATAGCATGCAAAAAATAGAAACTCGATCGATAAAATGGTGACCGGATATAAGCTTACCGTAACTGGAAGAATATTTTGTCATTTTATTTCCGTTAGCGGTAGCTAGAGTTCAATTAGATAAGGAGAGGCAATAAGCCTCTATTGCAAGACATAAATGGAGGAGATGAAGAAGAAAGTAGAACTTTCTCTTTCCTCTCCAACTATTTATAGTACGGTTTGCTCCTATTCGAGTTTGGTTCAATTTGAATTACGAAAGCCTTGATTTTTTTTTTATTTTCTAGCAGTTTAACTTGTAGTATTACAGTTAGATTCGATTAAAAAAAACACATTCATTAATTAATTTTGCATACTTGTCCTTAATCATTAATAGACTTTTATATCCATTAAACTGAAATACTTTTGTACATCTTGAACACAGGCTTGAGTTTGATTATAGTCTTTCCACTATTTATTTCCACCATTTATTGCTGAAAACTCTGACCAACGTAGGAGGAAAAGGTAAAGATTGAACTTTTTTAATTTTATAATTCCAAGATAAAATCCATGGAATTCCAAAAGTAGCTGTAAATGATAGTAGCTTATCTTGTCCAAAATTAGTTAATTGGTTATCATAAAGCTTAAAGCCTTGAAGTATTTTTGTAGGAAAAGTTTAATTGAACATCTAAAATAATTGAATCATTTTTGAAACCAAAAGAGAAATTCTGTAATTAAACCTCGTGGAATCATTATACACCACGAATGATTATGGTTTCGTAAGTAAAATATATTATACCAAGCTTTTTTGTAATCTTCATCGTCGAAAGAATTCGGTATAAAATTTTGGCTAAATTTTGTTCAGTATAAGGATTCTGATTCCAATCTGAAAGAGAAAAATCTTTTTTATTTGAACTTTGGAATATAAAATTTTTTGAACATCTGTGGGATCATGAATATGTTTCAGGATTATGGAATCAGTATCGACTAACATAAACTCATAAAACTTTTTATTTTTTGAAATTGATTCAGGAACAAAATGAAAATTGGGAGAAAATACCTTTTAAGAAACTTCTAGAAAATTTGAACACCTAGCATATTCCTTCTCAATATAGATAATTGGTAAGTTTATATAGTATCCGAACCCGCTAAAATCGGGTCGGGTTAAATTGCCATCCCTACCGTTTCCCATCAACCACTATTACCAATTTTCGACTTTCATAATTTACCCTTTTTTTTTATTGTTTTTTTCATTGGTCTCATATTAACAATAAAATTTTTAAAATACAAAATTTCTATCATTATTAATCTTTTTTATAGTCTTATGGGTTAAAAATTTTAATATTTTCAACTAAATTTTTTAATATTGCAATCATACAACGGAAATAAGTAATTTGATCTTGAAAAATATTTTTCAAACGTAAAACAGAGCGTTAATTACAACTATTTCACCAAGAATTAGGAAAAATCTAGTCTAAAACCAGCCCGTGTGATCCCTGTATTCATACAAGTTGGTAGTTCAGCAGCAAATGTGCCAATGAATTGATCCACCAGAAAAATATTCTACCAAGCAAATTGGAAATCTAGGAAGCAATACCATAGGTAGTAAAAGAATCTCTCCCCCTATTCAACAACAACTACATATGGTATCCAAGAAAGGCAGAGATTTTATTTTAGACAAATATCACCAATTGACACGGTTGTTGAATGAATTTTATAAAACAAGCAGAGGGATCAATATCCACATATAAACCGAAAGAAGAGAACCGGTAAATGACAATATGGGATATCACCTAAGAAGCAAAATTCTGCAATACACTTCGAGAATTTACTAAAACTAACTAAGTTTGATGGGTTCACCACATAGTTGCTCTAATTCACTTTCCAAAACTTTGAACAAAAGTGCTTTTGTCCGCCTATAAACCCAAGCTTGAGCACTTCGGTCCCAATCAAACCTCAATGGCCCACTGCAAGAAAACAATAACAATTCAACTTCATAAGAAAATTAAAAGTTAAGAAAAAGAATTGCCAACCAAAGTACTCCCTGAATTGCATCAGGAGCATTATGGCGTTGAACAAGGATCATTTTAGTTAAGACTATCACTTACTTCAGTCAGAGACAAAGATTAAAAGGTAGACAGGTAAAAATTAACAGTCATTTTAAGCTTCATCATTGTTTGGGTTCAGAAAAGCAGTAAATTAATTTCATCACTTGTAACTAGAATAGCTTTTCAATGAGATTCTTTTCTCTCTCTTGGAAGCGTGTGCATGTGTGTGTGAATTACATTCTTAACTCTAGCCATTTTGCTCTCCATAAAAAATTCACATTTACAAGAGCACGAAAACTTCACATTTCAGACATTATACCATGACCTAATAATACAATTGAGACTATAATTAAAATCCTTAACAGAAAAAAAAAACAAAATACATAGGAATTAAGCATACAACTTCAAACCTGATGGATGAACAAAATTTAGGTTTAGAGAATGACACAAACATTTGATCGATCTGTCAGCCCTTAACTCTTTTATTTCTACCATTACTTGTTCTACCAAAAAATTCTCAAAGTAAATTAAAGAATCTTGTAAATTAGATTGTATTCCTAAAAGTGAATTGTCCTAGGTAGCCATACCATGGCCAACAATGCTTTTAAAAAAAATTGTCTGTGAGAAAGATGAACCACAGTGTATTTTTTTTCACATCTTGTATCCTTCAAAAAATTAAACATCATGACACTTCCAAAAAATGAAGTCCAATGTTTTTGCACTGTCGTCCACCATCCAATTAACATGCTTTCTACTAAGATACAAAATTACTAACAATAACCGTCCACCATCCAATTAACATGCTTTCTACTAAGATACAAAATTACTAACAATAACCATGACTCCACCGTACAGTGTCAACCAATATAAAGGAACCTTTAACAGTTTACCACTTCATAAGCATTCTTCATAACAACTTGATCATTTGACCAACTGAATTTCTAACATGTTCAATCATACCTCAAAATGAAGAAACGAACAAATTCAATGATTACAATGACTACAACACTTTCATTGATCAATGATAATTCATTTGAAAACATAGTCAAATTGAAAAAGAAATTAAAAGAAAAAACCTATTTGATTTCTAAATGCAAGAGCTAAACTTAAATCTAATTCTTAAATAAAAATTATAAGTAAAAAAATTCAATTACAAGGAGAGGAATAAGAAATCTGGCGTGATAAGAGTCAATTGGACAAGAAAAACACAAGCAAAGCCGTCATTGTGCGACCAAAATGCAACACTGCAGCACAGCACATGAAAACTGAAACAACAAGTAGAACAATTTTGATACCTCACCGGCGAAGACAACCAAAGTTGCCTATTGGGCGTTTGCTTGTTCAGCACATAGGTGCCCAAATCTCCAAGCTTGAGAGTCAAAACCTCATTCTACCAACAACATCAAGAAAAGAAGAACCCATTAAAAACACAAAAGAAAACTATTAAGCTGGCATAACCTAAAAAAGAACACATCAATCAATCTCACCCCATAATCTATGTCAAGCCCATCAATTTGGACACTATCGCCATATTCCTGCACAACAACAACAGCAATTAAAATCAACCCATAAGATAAAGATAATAATTTCTTTTGAATAAACTTGGAAGCAGATAAATTTCATTCATCAACCTCGAACTTCTCTTGAAGGTCATGAATAGTGGAATCAGCCAGTTTGTGAAATTCATCTTCCTGTAAAAGAGAACTGTATCCACATTAATTGTTATTAGATACTAATCACCTATTTCCATTTCCTCAAAGCGATACAAAATCACAGAAACCAAAAAAAAAATGGAGATACGCAAAGTTAAACACAGCGGAGATTATAGAGCAAAACAAACCGGTAATCAATGGCTGTAGGGCCTTGAGATTCCGCGCCGAGATCCGAAGGGCGAGAACAGAAGCTTCTAGAAGAAGACGAGCAAGGGGGATTGAGAGATTTTAAATGGCGGTAGAGAGCTACTGGAGCTTCTAAAAGCAGAAAACTTGACTGATGAAATTTTGAAGAACAAGAAGTAGAAGGAAGATGAGAAAAAGAAGAAAAGCGACGTTTCAGAAGCGTTGAGAATCTTCTAACAGAAACAATTTTTGAAGCCATTGTTAACACTTCAGAGTTAGGAATTAACTTTTCGATTTTGCTCTTCCCTAAAACTAAAACGTTTCAGTTTCAAGTTTTGTTTCTTCACCGAGAAAATTACTACTCCCTCACAACAACTATAATTTTTGGTGTTGCTTTTGTTTTCATTGGTACTAAATTGTTCTCTACTTTATTTTCTTTTCTTTTTTCCAGAAAGAGAAATTTATTATTTCAAACCTGAAATTTGACCAAATTTACCAAATAGTACATGAAGTTTGGTTAAATATACAACATTGTCAGTGATGTTTGCTTCCGTTAACCTATTTAATCCCTCCGTTCAATTTTATGGATTTTTGCCATTACATTGAGGTGGAAAGACTTTAATATCCTTAATTACATCTCTTTTAAACATTATCATCTTGCAGTCCCTGTCATCGAACCCTGATATTCTCTTTCATAGTTATCTTATCGAAAAAAACTTATTTAGACCCTAATGCCACGTATGGATCAATTCAATAAAAAAATTACACATCATTAATTAATTTCATATTAGAAAAAAGAACAAAAAGCAACTAACCTAACCTATAGTTTAAACCTTAGGAAAAGCTAAATTTGATTTATATCCTCATTGTCTCCTCTTTTAAACGGCTATGTCGATAATTCATTCACAATCTCACCGCCTTTTCTCCATCGTGCTTCACTGATCTCTACTCATTCCAACAACACTGCGGCCAACTCCTCTTATGCTCCTCTTCAGCTCTTCTTCTATTTTTACCATCTCAACTTAATGCTTTTCCTTGTGTTTTCCTAAATCCATTTCATTAAATGTTGATGGAATAAAAATATCCTCTCTATCAACTGGGTGATTTAAGATAATATAAGAAAATTGTAAGTTTTAGAAGAAAAAAGTAAGAGATTGAAAAGATTTTAGAATGAAAAAAGCTGAAAGTTTAAATATTTTAAAGGTAAAAGAAAGTCTTCAGAAGATGAGAGGAAGGACATGCCTCGTTGTTTGGATGATATAAGACACAATCTTTGAATTCAATATCATGCCCTTTTTCTTGCCCGACAGGATCGATATTGACTTCTAATCTTACAATTGTGTTTGTGTTTTTGTGAAAATAAGTTTTCTTTAGTCGATTGAATTTTTTAATTTTTTCCCTCTTTTTTGTAATTTATCCATGTTTTCTTCAATTTATTTTGTTATTGCCTATTACATATTTATTTTATTGTTTCAATTAAGGAATAAATAATGGAGGTTTTTCTTAAATGAATAAATTCATATTCTAATTTAAGTTTCATTAATTGTAGCTAAATACTGGAGTTTTATTATTTTTTGGGGGGGGGGGGGGGGGGGGGTTAAAAATTAAAAAATGTAATTAAAATTAAAAAATA
>CANUEX010027357.1:0-33866 GCA_948099535.1 Jatropha multifida | reverse complement strand
CAAAGCTTAGAAACTCCAAATTCAAGCTTCTACTACTTAATTCTCAAGGTTTAATCAAAATCCTATGATTTAATTAGGTGGTTTAGTGGTATTTGGAGGTAGGAAAATGAAAGAAAAATGGAGGAAGAAGGAAGAAGTTGGCGTGGAGGAAGAAGAAGGGAGGAGAGAGAAAGTGTTGGTGATTTAATTAGCAAAGTCAAACTTTGCTTCTCATTTTATGCTAAATCAATGGCCAAGATCAAGTCTTAGGTAATCTCATCCAATGACTCTAAATATTCCTCAAATAATTCATTTCTCAATATTATTTAACTCCACAAATTAATTAAATTAACTTTCCAAAAATAATTCACCATTTATTCCTTAATATACCACAATAAAAAATAATATTCACTAGTTGCTGCAATTCTCCAAAAATATTCGTGAAATATTCTCTACTCATCTAAATCATGCAAACATGCTCCAAAAATATTAATTAACATACTAGACACATGTAGTAATTTTTTCGGGCCGAAATAATACCATGTCCCGGACCGATGGTACTATTCACTGATCGATAAATCACTATTACCGACACTGAAAAAGACATTGAAAAATAGTCTATTACAATCAACATTGAAATCATGAAGTAAGGTTGTTTCATACACAACCAAGGAGGTAAATTATAAGGTACAAGAAGAACCGGCCAAATTCTGTGTTGAGAGCTAAGATTTCCAAAGGGTTGGAATCCATCTATTGCTAAACCAAGCCTAACATTAAATGGATCACTAGAAAAAGAAGGATATTGCTCATTGAAGTTCTTCCATGCTAGACTATCAACTGGGTGTCACATTGTACCATTGTCAACCCTTTTTTCCTTATGCCACCTCATATCAGATGCTATTTTTGAAGACATAAATAACCTTTATAATCTAGGTTTTGGAGGAAAATAACGCAAAACTTTATGTGGACTTTCTTACTATTATCTGATCCTCCATGAGATTTCCATCTAGATAAGCCACAAACTTGACATGATGTTGCACCAGCATATTGGTCCCAGTACAATGTACAATTATTTTTACACACATCATTTTACGCATAATTCAATCCTAGTTTAGCAATGTACTTTCTAGCACTGTTATAGGATTTGGGTAAGGTTTCCTTCTCATTAGGAATAAATTCTCTCAACAAGCTAAACAAATTGTCAAATGAATGATTTGTCCAACAATTCAAACTTTTTAAGTGCAATAGTTTGACAATGGCACCTAATTTTGAATGGCTGCATTTTGGATGTAATTTTTCTTTTGCCTTCTATAAGAGGTGATAAAACATGGCAACTTCATGGTTTGGTTCCTCTTCTGAGTTGGTCACATCTGTCAACATAGGATTATCAACTGACACTCTAAATACGCCATTCAACAAATCAACCATTTCATCATTGACCATGTCATCAACATCAGAAATATGGTCATCTTGTTGCGTCGTATTATTAGCCAAAGTCTCACCATGAAAATGCCAAAAGGTATAACTTCTAATTATTCCATACCTTAGCAGGTGAAACTTAACATCTGACTTTGATTTAACCTCAATGTTCCTACACCTCATGCAAGGGCAACAAATTTGACCCTTAGCTGTCAAACCACTAAATGCATAGTGCATAAAATTTTCAACTCCTTGTACATATTCAGGATCTTGTCAATTACTTATTTCCATCCAATGCTTATCAAGAATCATTTTCTATTATTGATTGTTCATATTAGTAGAATGTAATAAAGAAGAAACAAAAATCAATGAAGCAAATATTAGAAAAGCATTGGTTCGTGTGGTGATAGGTGTGAAAAACTACTATTATCACATAATATACATAAACAAAAAGCAAGGGAAACATATAAAGGTCATTACCGAATGTTTTGTGCTGAATTACCTTGTTACTTTCTTGCCTATGCAAATTATTCTCAATCCGTACTCTCTAACAGAAGAATGAAGTATGAGAACCTATATATTGAATAGACGATTAGAATATATTAAAATAGTAGCCTTGATGAATACTAAAATTTAATTACAGAATATTATGTGTTAGTTATGTTATTTACCTTGCAAAGTCAGGTTATGGACTATGCTTGTGTTCTTGGCAATGTCTACTCCTTTGGACCCAAATTTTGAGTAGATAGAAGAGGATCAGCTAAATAATTGCCAGAGATGTGGATAGTTGAAGCTGAAATTGCCTTTTCCCAATTAGAGATATAAAAATCGAAGGTATTTTTCAGTATGAAAGATAATTTAACAATATTTTTTTAGCAATTAATAGATTTCCATTGTCTCTTATGTTTCTTAGGATGTAATGAACTATGCAAAGGACTACTTAAAGTTCCTTTGCAAATGGGTTTTAGAAAATTGTTCAGAAGATATGAAATTTGTTTTGAAACGTATTGATAAAAGCAGAATCAATCTCCTTGAAGCAATGTCATCATGTGCATGTGAAAGGATCAATTACATGGAAGCAGTGAACATTCTAAAAAAGGCAAGTTAGTTGCATCAACCCATTTCATTATAGTACTAAGAAATACATTAACCTCTAAAAAGTTTGCCAAAATGTTTTGAATTTTGTCAAATAGGTTACTAATAGAAAATTTGGTATTCAACCCAAATGGGATGCTCCTCTAACATCCCAACATCTGAGGTATGATGAAAAATAATATCTTACATTTGTCAGGTGGATACACTGTCATTTGGTACTTATGTTATATTTAACAGATTGACAATTGTTTGACCGATGAAATCTACAGTAGGAAGCCTATATTCATGTATACAATTAGCCTAAAGGACTTAAACCGTTTTATGCATGCTTAAACGATGATGGACAAACAGTTGCAACATTTGACATGGTCATACCCAAGGTAAGCTCATTGAAAAGGAAAAAAAATTTGAATCCTAATTTAATGTGTGAAAGGGTATTCATAATTATGTGTGTTGAATTGCTACCACTGATATTAAAGTCAAAAAGTTTAGATCTGTTTGTCTATTTTAAATCACATAGGTTTCTTGTAGAAGAGATCAAAGATATTGGGAAAAGTTAGAATTTAATTGTGCCTTGTGAACGTGAAAACATATATAAGTCAAAAGTGTGAATGATGAGGTGAATATAGAGTAGCAAAAAAATCTCTACTTCTATTGGAATTATGGTCTCTCATATGTTCTTGTTGTAATTATGGTTTCTAATATGTGATGGTGGCAAGTATCTTTCCTATATGATGGATTTTTTATTGGTTTCTTAAGTTATGTATAGATTAATATTCCTCTTTTAATTTTTTTTATATTTATGATGATAAGTTATTTCAGTAGGATGAACACCCAATCCCCAAATTCAAAGAAAATTTAATGAACAATACAACAATTATTAATTGTAGTATTCACCAACTATATTTAAAGAAATCAAATTAAATTACTAACCTGTGATGTGATTCAAAGAGCTTGTAAGCATTGAATAGGAATAGTGAAGGGGTGCAAAGTTGAAGAGGAACTATGAAAGGGCGCAAAGATGTATTCGTTACTTCTTTTTCCCACTTGTTTTGTTTTCCCTTTTTCGTTTTGGTGCTATTGTAGTGGAGTTTCAGATTGTGACTTGCTGCTTTTTTTTTCTCACGTTTGCGGCTGCTGCAGATGGGAGATTGTGACTTACAGCATTTTTTCTTTTCACGTTTGCGGCTACTGTAGATGGGTGTTTTATATTTAAATCTCAGTGGGAAGGGATATGCTATGCTATAGGAGTGCTTTTTTTTTTCTTATGCTTTTGTAATAGTTTAACCGGCAGCTTAAAATTAAATTGTGTTTAGTTATAATATATTTATTGTAAAACCCTATTTTTTGTGATAGGAAATAAGTTATTAAAATTTATCCTTATAATTAAAATTGTCCCCTAAGCCTAATTTTAAAATGAGTAAATATCATAATAAATTTAAATCGTCCCTTATATGTCTTATTATGCTAAAAGGGAATAATTTTTGAAATTATCCCATAATCTTGATGGATTAATACTTTTGAGGACGAATAATATTAATTGTCTCCAATTCTCGTCCCCTTTTCTCTCTTTTTTTGTAGTGTTCTATGATAAATGTAGATAATATAGCTCTTCTAGCCCCATTTATGATGAAGGGTTCAGGATAGCATTGTTCCATATGCATCCATACAAGGGTGGTTAGTAAAATTCTTTTGTGTAGAAGGAAACTTAGCACAAGTAAGAGGATGAAATGACTGTGAAATATTATTCTCAATTGTTTTAGAGACTTATTTATGGCTTCTACAGTAGAGCTAAAACTAGTATTACGAGCTATTATTCCTTCTATGATAGATGCAGATAATATAGCTCTTCTAGCCCCATTTCTGACGAAGAATTCAAGATAGAATTATTCCATATGCACCCAGACAAGGGTGGTTAGTGAAATTGTTTTGTGTAGAAGGAAACTTAGCACAAATGAAGAACAAGTAAGAGGATGAAATTACTATGAGAAATATTATTCTTAATTATTTGAGAGACTTATTTATGGCTTCCACAGCAGAGCTGAAACTAGTATTATGAGCTATTATTTCTTCTATAATAGATGTAGATAATATAGCTCTTCTAGCCCCATTTGTGATGAAGAATTTAGAATAGCATTATTCCATATGCACCCAGACAAGGTGCCGAGACTTGACGATATGAGTCCTAGCTTTCTTCAAAAGTACTGGCATGTGGTTAGTTCTGACGTGATTTTCAATTATCGAGAATGGTTTGAAAAAGGAGTTTTTCATAAGTCTCGAAATGGTACTGCAATTGTCCTAATTTCGAAAATTGACAAGCCGAAAAATCCTAAGGATTTCGGACAGTCTTATTGTGCAATGTTTTCTATAACATTTTCTCTAAAGTCCTTGCTAATCATTTCAAAAGATTTTTAGACAAAATTATTTCTGATTCAAAGTTTACATTTGTTCTTGAACGATTAATAATGTGCTACAGTTGCTTTTGAATTACTACATCGTATGAAGAGAGAGATTATAAGGAGAAAATGCTTAGGAACTTTAAAGATAGACATTTATGACAAGCTAGATTGGATTTTTTTGAAAGTTATGTTACTTAAGATGTTTTTGAGTTATATTGGTCGATCTCATGGTGCTTTGTATTACTTCAATTAGGTATTGTGTCCAGTTTTAATAGAATGGAAGCATGGCCGATTATGCCTGAGAGAGGTTTGCATGAAGCAATCATTTGTCTCCCTATTTATTTTCGATTTATGCTGAAGCTTTATCTACTCTTTTTTAGAAGGCAGAGCCTGCAGAGGATATTCATGGATGCAGTATTAATAGTAGTACTCCTAGTTTCTCTCATCTTCTATTTGCTGATGATGGTTTTTCTTTGTTCGAACTACGAAAAGAGAAAGTATAAAGATGAAAGATATTTTACAGACCTACGAATCGACCTCTGACCAATCGGTTAACTTCCAAAAGTCAGCTTTTTTTCTCACCTAATGTTAATGAGAATCTTAATGCTTCAGTTTGTACTATTTTGGTAGTTTTCTCACCATTGAATCATGGTAGATATATGGGTTTGCAATTATTAATTAGTAAGAATAAAAAGGGTTGTGTTTACTTATATTAGAGATAGGCTTTGGACTCAGCTTCGAGATTGGAAGATCCATTTTTTATCCGAAGGAGGGAAAGAAGTCCTCATTAAACCTGCTGCATAAGCCCTTCCCCTTTTTTGCAAGAGTGTTTTTATTCTGCCCCTCACTTTATTTATGGAGTTAGAGAAAATCATCAACTCTTTTTGGTAGGGTTCAAAAGTTGATGGTAGTCAGGCTATTCATTAGTTGGCATGACAGAGAATGTACTTCAGGAAAGAGGATGGCAGTTAGGGATTTTGGCACCTATACAACTTCAATTTATCTCTCTTGGGAAAAGCAAGGTTTAACTAATCATGGTACTCTTCTTTATAAGGTCTTTGAAGCTAAATACTACTCGAGTGGGGAATTTGATACTTCTGTTTTAGGCAACAATTCTAGTCGCACATGGAGGAGTCTTTTGTGCTCTCAAGAGGTGTTAAAAAGGGGATAGCAGTTGAGAGTGGCCAATAGTTGATATCGAGTGTGGAAGCTACTTTGGGTGAATAGATTCATCTTTTTTAATCAATTCTCCTATGCTTGAGGGATTTAAATATATAAAGGTTTCTAACCTGATTTTGCATGAGAATAAAATGTGAAATTGAGATCTTATTTATGGTTCATTTAATCCTGAAGAAGCCAACTTTATTATGCAAATGCCTTTGAATCTTAGGAATTTAGAGGACATTATATGGCATTAGACAAGAAAGGGAGTGCATAATGCAAAATTTTCTTATCACTTTGGCATTCAATATCAGTATTGGAGTAATGTATGCAAGTTGATTACCCTGCCCAAAGTTAAGTTTTTCTTATGGAGGGCAGTTAGGGACTTGTTACCTACGAGGCTAAGACTTGTTAATAGAAGAGTGTCAAGCTCTCCTTGTTGTCTTTATTGTGATGAGGAGGAAATATTGCTTCATCTATTACTTGCTATATGAAATTATGAATTCATGTATTCAAAATACATTATCGCATAAAAATTATAATTAAAATTGATTTATTGAATTAATAACTTTCTTATATGAAATATAGATATGCATAAAATTTATTTAGTGAGTTATTTATTAAGATAACAAACATAAATTATCTATATAAAAAATTTCTTTTTTTTAGAAAATAACTTCAAATTAATTTCTTATAATAATTTAAATTTATTGTAGACTTAAAGAGGCTATAACATTTATAAACTTTTTTATCTTTGAATTTGGCTTATAAAAGCAATTAGTTTTGAATTGAACTTAATTTTATACGTTGAATGTTAAGATCAACATAAAATATGATAGAGATAAGAGATTTTTTCTAAAAGGTTTGAGGATGAAATTATAAAGTTTAGATTTAAAATTTACCAATTTCTTTTTTTTAATGTAAAAGTATATTTCATAATAAATTATTTAATGTTATTTATTAATATAATAAAAATAAAATTCCTATATAAAAAATTTTTCGTTCACACCCAACACGAGTCCCTTAGTGGGATGCACAGATCACATAATTAGAATTTATTGGATAATAATTGTCAGGAAAAATTATTTTCGGATCTCTGAGTTTTTACAAAATATATGACTTCGTCTTTACTATTTACGATAATTATTCTAGAATTCCTAAGGTATGCCTGAGTCTGAATTTTCAGTTCTTTATCTAAAAAAGAACATTATTTTTGTTAATTTAGAAAAAAAGAGATAGAAATACCCTTATTTGTATTTAAAAATAATTATATAAAAAATAAAATAATAGTAAAGAAAAAGAAAAGAAGAAAAGAAAAGAAAAAGAGAAATAAAAAGGAAAAAGAAAAAGAAATGAAAATAAAATAAAAATTTTCGCTTCTCTCTCTCTCTCTCTCTCTCTCTCTCTCTCTCTCTCTCTCTCTCTCTCTATTTGATCATAAGCGGGCAAATTTTCTTTTTCCGATCACCTAAGCTTAATGTCGGCTAACTTGACCACCCTCACCTCGCTACTGATCCCTTCGACCACTGCTTTCCCTATTTTCGATCCATCATAGGACAAATGAGAGAGAAGAAGAGGCTGTGGTATTTTCCTATTCAACTCCACCTGTGATTCTGGCCACCTGAGCTCGAGTAGCGCCGACCAGAGCTTCTCTTTGTCGTTGTCATTCGTCAGCCACTCACTCCTTGTTGCATTGTGATTTATGATCGAGCAGCTCCACTTTAGCCGCCTCTTTCCATTTTTCGGCAAAACTAGCCACCAGCCAGCGAGACCAGCTCCCCTCTAGCTATTCACTACCCATCATTGCTCCCTCCTTGGTCAAGTTATCACTTACATAAATGGGTTTTTTTATTTTCATTTTTTTTCTTTTTCCTTTTTATTTCTCTTCATTGTTTTCTTTTCTTTTCTTCTTTTATTTTTCTTTACAATTACTTAATTTTTTTTTGTAGGAATCAGATCTTGGTGTTGCCGATAAAAATGATTTGTCTGCATGCTGCAATGAAAGCTCTTGATATTGTTGGCGGTGATTTGGGAGAGGAGGCGTCGTCTATAGTCTTTTTATTTATATTTAAAATAATTTTTATTTGGATTTTTAGTATGAGCTTGGACTTATTTTTGTTTCTATTTTAATATTTTTACTTTGGTTGATTTTTCTTGGGTGCCATCTGAATAATATCTCAAGGGTATTTCTATCTTTTTTGTAAAAATTAATAGAAAAAGTGTTTCTTTTTAGATGGAAGGACTGAAAATTCAGGCAGCTCCACTTTAGCCGCCTCTTTCCATTTTTTAGCAAAGCTAGCCACCAGCTGGTGAGACCAGCTTCCCCCTCCTCACCAGCTACTCACTACCCATCATTGCTCCCTCCTTCGGTCAAGTTATCACCAACATAAATGAGTTTTTTTATTTTCATTTCTTTTTCTTTTTCCTTTTTTATTTCTCTTCCTTCTTTTTTTTTTCTTCTTTTATTTTTCTTTACAATTATTTAATTTTTTTTATAACGATCAGATCTCAGTGTTGCCGGCAACAATGATTTATCTGCATGCAGCGATGAAAGCTCTTGGTATTGCAAGCAGCTCCTAGAATTATTGTCATTACACATTATCCTCTTACAATCATACTAAATAATTATTGTCATTTTTATACTTGACAATTTCAAAGGCCTATACTTAGCTTCCATATAATGCAAATTGCTTTACTTTTATATAACTTATCCAATAGAATTTAGTTTTAATAGAAAATAAATATATCCAATCAAAATTAAATTATTATTATTTTTTAAACAATAAAAGAAATTTCTAATATTATTTTTATCAATTCATAAACTTAAAAGCGACATTTTCAGCAATTTCAATATTTCTTCCTCGTTTTGAACTTTTATATTAAGCACATGACTATTTTACCACAAGCCTACTAGCTTGTATGAATATACTATAAGTAAATACTTTTGGGTTTTGATCAATTTAATATAACTTTAGTTGATATTTTATTTCAAAATTAAGAATTTGCATACAACATTCAGTAAGAAGAATTATATTTTGAGACTAAAGTGTCTTATTACCATATGATTAGAAAATGCACAACATACCCCCTAATACTCATATAAGAAAGTGTATTAAAATTGAAAATCTTAATTTAAAGATTTAGGATTTTTTTTTTTAGTTGCTATAAGGAGAAGTTTAAAATCTTGGGCAATTGATTTTGGAAAGTTTCATTTTTTTTTTAATTTCATCCGAAGGTTATTCACAGAAGTATGGGGAAATAATTTATTTTTAAATTTTAAATTAAGGCAAAGAATATAATAAAATAGAAATGAATAAAAAAAATATATGATAGGAGCTAATTATATAATCAGTACAATAATGAAAATAAAATCTTCATAGTGATTATTGAACTGAATGATTAAAGAGTGATTAAAAGCTTATTGCTGAATGATTAAGATTATTTAATAAATTAGATATCTAAATAATTTGAATGAATATATTTATTATATATTTGACCTTCTATATTTTTTCATATGTATTTTTTTAATAATAATAGTATATTATATACGATTAAACCAAACCAAATATACAACTTTTAAAAAAAGACTGCTAGCATAATATGATGGTAAATGACATGAATTTATATTATTTTTATACAATATAAATGTAATTTAATGATGAATATCATAAATTAACTATGTAAAAGTTAAAAATGGTTCATAACTAGAAAAATTCATTAGAAAATATAAAATTAAAGCATATTATCTATAACTCACTCTATAATAAAACATAAAGTTAAGTTATATATTTAAAAAATAGCAATCAGAAAAGTAAATAACAGTAATTAGAAAGTTCAGAAAGATACCAAATTCCCTATATGTTTTCCATTGAATCTGCAAAGCAACCTATAAACCAAATCCAGAAACACCTAAAAGGATGTTTTGCATAGCTTGAAACACCTCCAACAAATAACGAACAACCTTGCAATTTGCTCTAACTACATTTTCTAAATGCTTTTCCTGCTTTTCAATTTTTATGGGAAAGACAACTAAAATTGCTTAACAGGAACAGACATGAAAGTTGAGATAGTACAAACTGTAAAGGATTGCAATAAGAAAAGCATGATAACAAAACAAGAGCAACGTTTTATTCACCAAAACTTGAAAATATGAAACCAAAAGATAAAATCAAGAGAAAAATAATAGGCCATATCGTGAGCTTTCAAACGAAATCATTATTCCCAATTTTTGCCTAAAGCCAACTAATCAACTGTCTTCCTTCTGTACCAAAAAATCACCACCATTTCTAATAAAAACCTATAAACTCCATCAACCTATGAGCTTCATCAAAACAACAAAAACAACACAAGACCTGTATTCATATTTGGCAAAAACAAAAATAAAAAATTGCATAATTTGCAATACATAATGATATCAACTGATTGTGATCATAATTCCCCGAAAATTCTGCAACTTTCAAACTTGAAAATTTTCACGAGTTAAAACAACTAGACCATTTGCATTTCCCACTAAATTTAGGCATCTTCATTACATCAACTGATTCTTGATCGGCAATTCTTCTTCCTCTCCTTCTCCGACTATTTGATGGAATACTTCCAGTAACTTTGCTAGGTTTTGGTTTGACCTTGAATTGGAATACCCCGGGTATAAATTCCTTGATTTTCCTATTAGTATCTGTATGTTGAAAGAATATTCCAACTCCAGTATTAGTATCAACATGACAACCAATCCCTGAAAGCTTCTCTTCTTGACTTGTTCTTTGTCTGTGGATTATTTACTCAGTGTTTGCAGTTGAGGATTAGAAGAGGCACCCAAATGGATAGCTTCGTTTTGCCTCCTAAATTTTTGTTTGTCTCATAAGATTCAGGCAAAACATCACATGAATCAACTAGGGTTAGGTTTTGAGCAGCACCCCTGCTTTTGTCTTTTCCTTTTTTTGACTTTTGGTAACTATAAAAAGATTAATGAAAGAAAAGGAAATTAGCAGTTATATAGTAAAATATTATTTTAATAAGTGAAAGTTACAAATATTTACCTCATTTGTTCTTTTAGTGCACCCTCTACTATTATTACCCTTGTCTTTACCATATGTCATCACCCTTCCATCCCTTGAAGGCTTTACAGTCTTCTTCAATTCATACTAGCCCCATTTCTTCTATTTTTCTTTGGCCTGCCTGGCGTCCTTTTGAACTCAGCAGGATCAATGTTTTCTAGGCCAGTGTTATCCCAAAGCTGCTTATCTGGCACGCATTTGATACTATTTGCATAGCTTTTCAAAAAATTGTCTTTGTGATACCAGGTTGACATAAAATGCTCAGGATGTTTAGAAGCACTGTAAATGGAATAAATTCCATGTTGACAGGGGATGCCAGTCAAATCCCATTATCTACAAGTACATGTTTCATGCTCATTATCTTCATTACACTCCACTAGCCACTCAAAAGATTTCTCCTTATTTTTCTCTAATTTTTCCATTGACCTTGGGGCATAATCACATAACCAAGCATCTACTGACTTTCTTTTAGCGCATATTCTATTCATTACTTGTACCCGTATCTCTTATAGCATTGTGATGATGGACATACATCATGCTTCAAGGATCCAACCATTAAAAGTTTCTGATAGGTTGTTATCCATCACATCACACTTCACATCCGCATTAAAAAATACTTTGCACCAACTTCGAATTGCATACGCCAATCCATCATGCACACAGCCCGTGCCCAAAGTATCCAAAAGTTTCAATTTTGCCTTTGAGTCACTAACAAATGTGGCTTTAGCACAGCCCCAAGAAGCTATTTTCCTCTCCTTCCCCCTCCACTTCTTAGCCCAACCTGCATAAGTGTCTTGCACACCATCCTATGCTCCACATTCGGAAGATGATCTTTAATGGCACCCTCCAATCCCTAAAACACATATAACAAAATTATTATCAGACAAACAAACAAACATTATGTATGAAATAATTCAAAAAGATTATTTTTAAATGAATACCTCTGGCATGTCTGATATGACGGTATATCCTTGACCAACTCCCAAAGCTAAATCATGCTTCAATAATCTAAAAAACCAGCCCCATGAACTCTTTGATTCTAAATGAACAACTGCCCAAGCTATAGGAAACATTTGATTGTTTCCATCTCTATTCACAGCGTATAAGAGCTGTCCCTTACGCAAACCTTTCAAGGAACATCCATCAAGACCAATGATAGGCATACATCCAGCCAATCAACCCTTTTTGCATGCATCAAAGCATACATATAATCTACTAAACAAAGGCTTACCTTCTTGGTTCTCATTGTTAGACTTCAGAATACAAGTTGAACTAGGATTTGTCTTTCTAATTTGTGCACAATATTCATGAAGCAATGCATACTTAGCCTTATAATTGCCTTCCAACTTAAACATTACCTTCTTTTTGGCATTCCTACAGACATGCCTAAAATCAGATTTGCACATACCTCTGAATACCCTTATGATTATGTTTGACTGGGTAGTGAGCCTAAACTTAAAATATTGAGCAACAAAGGAACTATTTGCAAACTTGCTCTTATTGATCCTGTAACGCCTATGATTTGGAATGTATGTCTTAACAACCAATCTATTATAATTCACTTCATTACTAACAAATAGGGTCCATGGAAAACCAGGTGCACAACATGCCTGAATCCTAAGAGGTTCAATTTAACAATATGAACTGCCAAACCCTTGAAAATTGCATAATTTAAAAATACTTCCCTGACCTGCTGAACATTGTTGAATACCATACCCAAGCCAAAAAACAAGAATATTAGAGGTAGGATCAAACAGAATCCTAGACCTAGGTATTCTTGCAGAATCTTGCTCAAGCTAATAATCAGTTTCTGTGTAATAACTACCTAAATCGAACTATCATAGTAAACACTACTATTCCCATGAGAAAACATCAATATTTGAGCTATTTACACGATCACCATCAACCTCTTCATTTTCAGGCTCATCCAAGACATCTACTGGTGGTTCTTCACCTAATTCCCCCAACCCATTCCCATCTTGATTGACCAACGGCTGTTTGTTTCTATTTCTAAACTCCCCAACTTTTTCTCCTTGCTTATTGTAACTCTTCATTCTCATCATCAGTTAAATAGGGCGCATTAACACAAATTTCATCAAATGTTTGATGTGTTCAAAAGTAATCAACATTAATATCCTCTTCAACATCCACCTCTACATTCTCATTAAAGGTTTGTTATCTATCAGAATCTACCTCTGCATTGACATTAAAAGGTTTTGATCTATATACAATATGATCAATGGAGGGCAAGTTGACTCGAACAAAAGGTTGACTTTGTAAATCATTATGAACATGTCCTACATTGTTAGTCTCACTAGACACCTGATCAATGTAAAAAATTCTCCACTTATGATAGAAACATGCACGTTATTAAAACACTTGTCATCAATAATTTGCAACCATTCTCCATTTTAATTTCATCTTATAACAAACACCAGCTACAACCTCATACCTTAGGTCCTTCACATAGGACATCAAATTAGGGAAAGACAGTAAGTCCATATTAAATTTCTCACATACAGCTTCACACTTCCCACTCACAGATTCTTTCTTCTCATTTATACACACAAATTGCCCACCATGATATAGTAAGTAGTCTAACAAGAGTGTGAGACATACTGTATACAAATGAAGAAAAGATAGCACATACTTAGATTTGCAGATGCAAACATTAGGATAAAATAACATAGATATCAAATGAAGGAATTCTTCAATATTCTCAGTTTAACCAATACTACCAACAATTACACTTGTCAACTTGAAATAAAATTAAATTTTAATAAGCATAAATGAGAGAAAATTAGAGCTTTAATAATGTGCAAAAGGGAAATATGATAAGAATGCAGGAAATTTAGTAAATATAGTAAATGAGTTGCAAACAAATTATCCTCGATCAATTGAATAGAAGAAACTGGTGTCCATTTTTTATATTTATCTTAATTAATAATTGGAACGCTTTTTTTTCCAATTATAAAATCAGATCCTAAAATTTATATTAATCCAATATTTCCACACAACCATAATACCAAAATAGTACAACCTTAGAAGCAAGCATTGAGAAGCCATATAAAGCTCTTGGTGCAACTGTCACATTTCTAATTTTTTTGTTATGGTATATCCTAAGCCTGCCATCACTTATTTCGTAAGTTGAAGGTTTCATATTGCTAAATTGCATTATCTACACCAATAATAAACACAAATATACAAGTATACAAATAATCGCTGACCTCACTCAAACACAGCAAAGAATTCAAAGTATTCCAAAAACACAGCAATGTCTTAGACATCGAAGGAAGGATAAAGCAGCACAAGCTCTCAATTCTGGCAAAGGCGAAACCCCTTAAGCTAGGATCAAATGAATAGTTGGAATGTTTAATAATAGTAAAATAGCTCTCTTAATCAACTGGTTAACAAAGAAAAATAATTTATAATAGTAAAGGAGTTGATTAAGCTTAATAATAATTTGAATGATTCCTACATCAATCAAATATTTCAAATAAATAACATGAAAGTTACAACCCTAACCCAACAACAGAGAGAAATAGAAATATCCAATAATCTGTATGCGCAGTAAGTTTCTCAAAATATTTATCTTCCATGTAATCTTTTACTAGTTTTTCTTTTCACCTGCACAAAATCTAAGGAAGTCTAAGCTTTTCACAAGCCTTGTATATTTGATCTTCTCTAAAGAAAATCTGTCTAAATTAAACAAATGAATAAAACCTCAACTATTTTACTTTCATATTAAGGACCAAATTAACACACATTTGTCTAAATACCTTTCTAGTTTATCACAATAACTTAGCTAAGTTCATAAATAGGAGCTGTCACCAATTGCATAAAACAATACAAATAATCCCTCTTAAAAAATTAAAATATACCCCTTGATTTTAAATAATCATACCTGCAAAAAGCAAGAATCTTTCCCAAATATGTAGACAACCACCAATTAAATAATCATCAACCCTCGTTGGACCCTACAATGGCAAGAGTTGCTTGTTTTGATTTTGCTAAGTATTCAGAATTTCTTTGGTTGTTTTCATTTGCCTCTACAGGTCTTAGTAACAGTGACACAATAATAGGGTTTCAGGTTAAAAGAGAGAAGATATTTCTCTCTGCTACTGGGACTATCCTTCTCAGCCTTAAATTTGCCCATCAATGAGCATTAAACATGTTTGGCATTCACTTTCTAACTCTCAGTTAAAAAGAAACCTTTTACCAAAATTAAAATTGAAAGGCTTAAAATTGACAAATAAAAGTTCAAGGATAAAATAGGCAAAACCCCACAAGTTCAGGGGCTTAAATATATGTTTTGCCATCTTTTAAGAATAAGATAACAGTTTGCTTTCTGATAATTTATTGATAGGAATGAATCTAATTGTAAATGTCAAATTCTGTTATGATTTGGGCTTAATTAATAATTGTTTTGATATGTTGAGAAAGAATGGTAATTAATAAAACTGATGTGGAAATATCAGCTCAGTTGAAAATGTGTAATTTATGCAACAAAAGCTGTATAGGCTGAAATAGACCTAACAGAATTAATGAATAAATTATTAGTTTCTCTTCTCTCTCTCTCTCTCTCTCTCTCTCTCTCTCTACCTACCTACCTTTCATTTATTTCTTTTTTCACCAAAACCCTTTTAGGCTCTAAATAACAGAATTATCATTCCTAAACTTGAATTTGTAATAGAAAAATACATAAATTTCAATTTCCATAATAATAAAATATCTCTTATTATTATATTTCAAATTAGTCCGACTAGAAAGTTGAGGAGGATGACTTATCGAAAATTATTTTTTTTAATTTAAAAACAAATAAAGGTCCCATTTTTTTCTCTCATGCATATTCATTTTTTTTTTAATTTATTGGGAGACTCAATAAGTTGTCATAACTTTGTGAACTATACAAAAGTGAGTAACCCTTTCTTAACTCAACAGAGTGATGAAAACTATTGTGTTTAAGTTAAATACAATAATCAACTTCAATTTCTTCAAATAATCAATGCTTATTTAGTGAAGACAAAAAAAAAAATAAAGATAAAGCTAAAAGAATAATTGATTCATTCTCTCCTTACTTTCTAAAATCACAAGTGAAAAGAAAGAAAGAGAGAAAGAAAGGAAGAAAAAAAGTGAGAAGCCCTACAACAATTGTTAAGAATCCCACATCGAATAAATACCAAATTTACAAAGAGCGTGTAAGGGTGACAAACTAATTAGTTAATTGATTAGTACTAACCTTTTAGCATTGGTCGGCCCAAGCCAAGTAAACCTATATCACATATTTTCACTTCATGAGTTTTAACTGCTTACCCAATACCTCTATCCTTTCATTTGTAATAACAATAATTGTCTAACCTAGTAAGAGTTCACCAAATTGTTTTCGGCGCAGCTCAAAATCTGTAACATGTCAAGGTCCATTAACATGCCATGTAGATGGGGATATTTTTGAAATGACAAATTTTCTCACATTTGATGTGATCATACATTTATATTGCAGTTTTTATAAATAGGACATAACATGTTGAACAATTTACACAAGATGTTAGTTCATCCATTGAGACCCACCAAAACTTACCATAGTTTGACCCTATATTTGGCAATCCAATCATGCATCTAATATATGCACTATTCCCTGAGTAATCCCTTGATATTCAGTAGGTCATTCTATCTAAAGTTATGCTTCGTTTTGCAAAGCAATTTGAACATTAAATGCCAAATATGCTATGCTCTAAGAACGTATGTTTGGCACTAAAATTGAAACTACTTTCCTAGAAAAGAACCATTTTAGATGCTATTGGGGCAAAATAATTCAGGAATATTGTTCAACTGTTTGATGCTTTTATGAGTAGAACATTTAAAATTCATTTTAAAAATAAATTTTGATGACCTCTAATTGATATTTTCAATAATGTTTTTTTCACAAAAGCAGCTATGAAAGAAACACCTAAGCAGTCCAGTCTTAAGCTAAGATTATTCAATTGCTCAACTATGAACAGTGAACCTGAAGAGAATACTCGGCCATTGCTGTTTAATATTCTCATATGGTATCTTGGACCATAATTATGCCAAAAACTGGGGGTGAGATGAAGAGGAATATTTTCACTCTTTTTTTTATTCGATTTACAAAAATGCATCACAAAAGGTGGAAATGACTTGCAAAACACGACATTATTGACATTAATGCTCAATGGATTATGTCTTGAACATGTAAAAAAGAGTATCTATAAAAGGGAAACATATTTAGATGAAATATTGGGTACCTTTCAGACAGAATTTCTAAACATTGTAAGCATAGATCCATAACAGGTTAATAAGCACGATTCAACCTTCTTCCCAATCTACATCATCCTCATCCTCCACTGAAGCTTCTGCTTCAACATTCAAGTCATTGATCCTGTAACTTTCAGTTGTATTGCCTGTAAAGTCACAAGCAAAACAGAGAAAACCACCATGATAATGTAAGCATAAAAAGATGAAAGAGGCCACAGAAAAACCACAGAAGAAGACACTTTCACCATAATCTATAGTTGGCATCACTCAATAAACCAAGCTAAAAATGTTTCAATTTGGTTCAGTTTCTAAGCAACAGTACAGACTACTTGACATAACAAACCAAAATCGTTTGTTATAAAATGTTTTAGGGGTCTAATATTTTATCTCTGCCCCTTTCTAGGCAGATAAAAGCCTACCCCCTTCCTCCCTCCCTCCCTCCCACTCTCCCCTCCGTAACAGATAAATAGCAGAGAGAGAGAGGAAGGAGTTTACGCAATTAGTTCAGCATGCATAGACATATTATGGCTCTTATCAGTCTCCAATAGCATTGGAGAATATGTGATTATTGAGGCCTACCTCCAGCTGGGGGCTCTTCCCACTGAACATCATCTTCCCCTTCATCCTCTTCACGTTTGGACTTCATGCCCACTTGACGATTAGAAGGTGATCCAGAAATACCATTAGATATAGATGTTTGCGATGCCTGTTGCTTCTTAGCAGCTTCTTCTAGTTCTTGTTGTTGTTTAAGCAGAGCTTCATAATAAGCTTTTACGTACTCATTCTGTGAGAATTAATTAGCAAAAACTAAGACTAAAAAGATGAGAAGAGAGTTACAAACCAAATAGCAGAAACTAAGATAGGGAAAAGAAAGAGAGATAGAAAAAGACAGACAAAACAAGGCAAAACTTTAATGTTGTCGTTCTCTGGACCTGTATACTTTGTTTATCATCAGCGTTATTGGACTTTTTGTCGTCTGAGAATCCTGATGCTGCTGTTGCAGAATTGACATCCATCTTAGACTCCTGCTTGATCTCTCCTCGTTGCTCTTTTGTGAGGTTCATTCCTTGTTTGATCATCCATGGTGGTAAAACTTTCAGACCTGTACTTGCCATTTCAGGTTTGACATCTCCTTCCTTGTCATCAGCACCAGACAAGTTAACTTCAACCTGCCAATATCAGTAATAAACATGAATGCTCCAATCTGATTGCAGAATATGCCCACTATCTGAAACCAAGACCCAAAAATCTTATTGAATGATGTATCATTGTAACTTCTAACTGTTCATTACCAATTTTCACTTTTCCTGAAATTAAATCAAAGAGCTGCTTGACAAACAATATAAAAAATAAAATAAAACCAAGGTGTCAAAATAGGTTGGCATGTCAGGTTCAATACGAATTTACCTAACACACGACACAACTAGAGTCAACACGAATATAACCCATTTAATAATCATGTCAAATTTGTCATCACAAACACAACACGACAATTAGACAGGCGATATAAACACGGCATATTTAACTCGCTTAATATCATAAACAGGTTAAGTGGATTCTGTTGATCCGTATAAGACCCGTGTAACCAATCTAGTAACCCGCCTAAAATCATGAAAATATTAAGCAGATCATATTGATTAGTATACGACCCACTTAACCTGCTTATACTATTTTTAAGTTTTAACCTATTTAACTTGCATCATATTTAAACATAAATTTTTATACATAAAATGCATAGATTCTTCAACATTCACAAATAAAATAAAAAAAATTAATACAACAATAAAGTTTAAATAGGATTTTAAATGGAGTATTTATGTCTATCCTTAAATAAACGGATAACTCGTCTAACCCACATGCTAACCCGTGAAGTTTATTTTTATATCATAAATAGGTGACCCGTTTATACATGAACCCATTTAACTTCAACCCTAATCAGTTTATTTCGCGTGTTAGGTAAATTGTATTCGCGTGTCATGACTCAATTTGACACTACTAAATAAAACCCCTTGGCATAGAGCATAAGCAATAAGTTCATTAGATCATCACCCTTTACATCATTGCTCCTTAAGGTCTACCACATTTTTCGTTACCACTACAATAATTGTCATCAAGATAGAATTGGCCACTACAAGTTAACATGCTACATCTTCCAACATTCCGTAATATCAATCATAGAACAACCGTAAATTTTTCAACCGAGCCTAAACCTAATGTCGATTCACCTAACAAGTTGGCCAATTTAACCAAATTGGTTGAACCATTTTCCACCCTAACATTCACTAGGTAAAAGATCAAAACATTCACCAAGTGCCATTTGGTAACTGGTACCAATGCTAATTTTGCTTTTGGTTGTTGACAAACAATTAACAATTGTATATTTGAAATGGGTGGATGAAACAAGAAAAACCATATGTTTAGTTTTTAGTTGTAACACATTTCTCTATATTTGAAAACAAGATAAGTAACAAAAACAAATACCATTAGAAGATAGAATTATTTTAAATTACAAAGATTACAAAAAAAATAGAAAGTATTCTAAAGAAGCCCCCAAGGTTCGAAGAATTAAGAATAGTTGACATGCCACTTCACAACTTCAGATGCATACATAAACCCCCATGACATGAAAATAAGAAAGTAGTCTCATTAAGAAAATAGTCTCATTTCCATGCACCAGTTTCAGCTTCATCATGGTTTCCTAATATTGACATAAATCTTATATATAAGAATATGCATGGCCAATACATATATAAATGCTTTTTGCTAAGAATTTGGAATTTGTAAATTAGCGCCAATCTAACTAATTAGAGATGGAAGAGAAACCAGTAATAGATCCCTTGAAACATATTCAGAGAGAAATGGAAAATGGAATTATGGTTATTATGTCTTCAACATTTATTTAGAGCAAATGCCCTGAAAAAACAAAAGGAAAATCAAGAAAATAAAAAGTTCTACATGACCACAAAAATCCTGCAGGAAATGTAGAAAATTAGAGTTTGGCCCTTTACTCTTTAGCAAAATTTACTATACCAGCAACATGAAAAATGCACCAAAATAAGAGTCAAATGTCCCATAAAGGGCTCCTTTAAATTTAAATGGAATTTTTCTGATGGAATTGGTTAATGAGTTCATTCAAGTGGAAGTACACAGTTGCACTGTCAGGACATCTACTTACAAAAAACTGTCCACCTCGCCTGACCCCCCAAAATAAAAAAAAAAAAAAACACGAAAACAACACATATTTCCAACAGTACCATTTTGTCAATGGAAATGACCAAGATGCTATGGGCCAATATATCCTCATCATCAAAAATGATTTTCCAATCCAAATTAACACAAGAAACAGTGGCACAGCATTGAGCTCTTTTAACACCTTTTCTTAAAATTCCAAATTCTGTAAAGTACAGTAATCATCTGTCTAAAGAATCAATGCATATGGGACAAGTTAAAAATACTAGATGCACCAGTATTTTTAACTAAGTTATTTCCCAATCAGGGATTTAACTAATAGAAAAGTGGTTCAGATTCGACCTGAATGTGAAACAATCAGTCAGAATCAGAAGCCACTAATGTAACATAATTAATACCACAAATGAGATTCTTTATATGAACAATAAAAAAGATATTAATAACATTGGTGAAATATTAGTTTTTATTTGTTAATATTAGTAAATTACATGAAACTAAAAAATTGATTAAAATCAATTGCTTACCATTTATAAACAAAAGCTTACAATAGTCTTTACCATTTTGCTACCCTTATTTATTTATTTTGTAATTCATTACCTGTTTGAAAGGAAAATAGTAAGAAATTCTAATCTTGGGAATAAATCATAAATTTTTTGAAATTTATTGTTGCTTCACTTTTAGATCTTTTACAGGTCCCTGTACAAGAGCGAAATCTTTTTGTTTTAAAAAATAGTAATACAACTTACTTAAACTAACTTAAATTATAATTTTATTTAATATGTAATGGCCTATAAAACAACATTAACCTTCTTATTTTAAGGACAATAACAAAATCTTGATGCTACAGAAGTATTTGGTGCAAAACAAAAAGCCCTTGCCGTTTATAAGGAAAAAAAATAAAAATAAAAAAGCTCGCTGTTTACGTTTCAGTGCAAAATAACACAAAAAATATACTTATTGTCTGATCCAGTTTTTTCACCATTGTTTCACAACGGTTCAGTGAATCACTCATGCTGGATCCCATATAATGAATTGGCCCATCAAAATGAAGTGTTGAGTGTTTTAGCAATTAAAACAGCAATATATGCACTTCAACCCACACCTCAAACTTCTAACATGTGTGTGTGTGCGTGTGTGTGTGAGAGAGACAGAGAGAGAGAGAGAGAATAGATGGCAAAGAAAAAAAATCACTACCTTCGTCTCTCCAAGAAATGGCAATGGTGTTCCGCCATACCCCAGCCCCTGGGATTTGGAGGGATCATTGGAGCTAGAATCACCATTTCCTAAACGCCCAGCAGTACTTGCTCGAGCTTCCCATGCTTGAAGGCTTCCAAATTCAGGAACATGCAAATCTTTCACTCTGTTAAGTTGCTCCATTAATGGCTTGAGTTGTTCCTGCAACCCATTTATGTACATACATAAAAAAGTACCAAGTTTCACGCTTGGTATGTCAAAAATGCCCTTCCAACTGTACATAATTACAACTTTGTAGTTTCCTATTATTAGGTTCATGTATTTTCTTTAATTTTTTCCCATATCTATACCCACTAAGGAAGCAGCATGGGTTTTACCAGTGGCGTGTCTACATACCTGTCTAAAAACTAGTTAATTAATTAAACAGGCCTTCTTGTTTTTTTTCCCTATACCTAAATCATAGTTGTCAAATCAAGGATTGAAATTCTTATTTTTAGGATCGAGAAAATCAAATCGTAAGATTTAGTGTAACTTTTCAAAATTAATTAAAAATTATACTAATACATTTATGGATATATTTCTCATTAATTTTATCAATACGATACCAAAAACTTAACTGCAAATGATGTATTTACATAAATTTCAATTCCCAATCATGTACTAAATGCAAAATGAAAAAGAACCTAATGATTTGTGCTGTTGACAAGTTCAAAATATCAAACTATTATGTCAAAAATTTTAAAACAAAAACAAATTAAAGCTATCAAGCCATTAAATATCCTATCCAAATCCATATTTATTCATTATCGTTTCCAAATTCAAGCTGTTCATCATTTTCATCTTCTAATATAACTATATCATCTTGTTCTTCTTCCTCTAGATTCACTTTTCCACTTGAATTGCTGGATATGAGAATCATTGGGCATGAGAATCCACTCAAATCGTAAGATTCAAATCGTTAAGCATGAAAATTGAATCGAATCGTAAGATTCCGATAACACTGACCTAAATATGATTCCATGAAGAGTGACACCCTCCATGATTAAATATTGTATCTTATATAATTACATTATTTTCTACTAAAAACATCCTTTTGTCATTGTTCCTGTAATCGTGACAAGAGGATGGGCCAAATTTTCACATGGCCTAGCAGTCTGGATAAAAAACATAGACATATTATTTATAACATACACACACATATCTACAGTTTAATTTTTGGGCTATCATTTTTCCAGATTACTGACCTATTAAGCACCACATCAGTTGAAAATTTCATCTGAAAAAATTTTAGGATATTAATTTAAAACAATTACTGATGAAATGGAAAAAATTACTTCATCAAATTAGATTTATTTTGTGATAAAACTTATGACTGGCAAGAGTAATGGAGCCATAAAACTTTTCAGCAGAGCGATAAAAGACATCAAATCAAAGAAATAAATGCAATTTTGAATCTAAAACTTAACCAAAAACAAAAACCTTATAAATAATAAAATGTAAAATTTCATGTAACGATATGTAATTATATTTATTGTCAATAGAAAATAAAAAATTGAATATAAAATAAATAAAATTCAAATAATAAAAGCACTTCCATAGATTCTTTTCATTTACTTTAAATATATTTAAAATAAAAATAAAAATAAAAATAAAGAGTTTTATGACCCAACTTAATGCCCACATTTAGTCTTAAATAACTTCCATTGAATTAATATCCAAATAGTCATGCTATACAACAATTTTAGTTTTAAAGTTTGAAAATAATAATAATGTGAAGAGAAGTATCATGCAATGGAAAAAAAGTGTGTATGTTTTGCTTTTCCTAACCTAAATATGATTGTCAAAATGTACTACTTAAAAATGACAGCTAGAGTTTAAGGGCATGAGACATATTCTCTAGACATACAGAAGTTTCAATTGTTATGCAACTTTTGGATTACACAAAATTGTTCTATTCATTATTATGAACATTTCTAGTAAAATAGTGTCTAGTGCAATAAGGTGACCACCAGTTTCAGAAATACTTCCCTAATTCACAATAAATTGCAATATTTTTCAAATCAAAATGTTTTAATTTGTTTAATTTGAGTGTCACACATAATTAAGAGGTATATCATGCATTATATGAACATAATTTTTATCCTTTGTGGTGCTTGATTTTGTTTGAATTAAGTGTTTGATTCACCAACCCAAGCTAGAAATTTAGTTTTTGACAGTAGAGAATGAAAACCATCAAAATAAGGATAAACAGAAGTCTGATTACGAACAACATTAAGATTTCATGCCAGCAGTTATGATGAGAAAATAAAAAGACATTTCCCAACTTCTAGCAAACACAAGACCCTAAGCACTATAACGTCACGAAATTTGATTCTAAAAAAGCCTTCAGGAAATACTTATTATGTATATTTCTGAAGTAACTAAGGAAAGTAAAACTATGAAAACAATATGCAAGCAGGCACTGGTTACTGACTTTCAACTTAATTACATCTAACTTATATTCCTAAATTTCCTAATATAGACAAGAACTACTAGCTAAGCTACATAACGTCAATTCAAAGGATGGTGTGGCTTCAGTGAGTTTTAATATAAGCATATGATCCTAGAGCTTTGAGGGGGATCTCTTTCTTTCACTATCATGCAACTTGGTTGAGAGGTGTTACTCATTTACTTTGTCTCATGTTATTGTTTGTTGAGTTTTTAATGAGGATTTTCTGTCTGACAACCTTGCATTCTCTCCACTGTTTCTCAACAAAATTTATTCTCTTATTAAAAGTAACAAATAAAATTCCCCAGCAAATTTAATGAATAATCAGCATTTGAGAGCTAGAAATGGGGGAAAATGATTTGCTAAAATCCTAACTTAAAAGAATAATAATCATTGTAGCCATAATGAATAACAAACCTCCATTTTTTGAAGCATGTCCTTTAGTTTTTCACGCCGACGCCTCCTTGCATTGTCATCAGCATCTCCTCCTTCTTGAGCGGCTAACTTGTCACTCTCTGCCACCAGCTCCCCATTGCAGTTCTCACAGTGAAAGTATTCATCTTCTAGAGACATTAATCTTAGTGCATCCAAGGCATTGTACCTAATTGCATCAATACTAATGTGAACTTTTAGGAATACAAAGCTCATCAAGGTACATTCACAGAATAATCCTGCATAGCCTGCCCCTTCTCCCACCCAAAAAAAAAAAAAAAAAGAAAAGGAGTAATATTAGCAATGCAAAAGTGAAAGATGGATTGATACCGTCTGCCACAGTTGGGGCATATATACTCTTGAACAGTATTCTTGTTTTCTAGTTCATCCTTCAGCTTCTTCCTCATGCGATGTAGTCTGTACCTAACAACATCATATATCTGGAATTCAAATTAATTTAGGCCACTTTCACAAATGCAGAAGCCAGCAAATATTGGAAAATTAATAAAAAGTTAAAAAAAATAATCAAAATGAAGGGTTAATGGAGTGACAAAACCTGTGCGTAATCCAGACAACAGTAAGAGTGCGTGTGTAGCTTTATCTTTTCATCGCCTTCTTTCACAATCTGACCATCAGCAGTGGCAGCTACGGCAGCACTATGCATCTTTGCCGCCTTAGCTGTCTGCAACATGTCAAAGAGCAATGCTAACATATGGAAGAAATAACTGATACAGTAAGGGGCAAAATACTATTTCATCACCAAGGTTTGGCTTAATCAACAAGTCGGTCTCCACTTTTCTGAGAAACATTAGAATATCCCTGTGTTTTAATTTCATAAACAAAATGGTCTTTTTGTTAATATTTATTATTAGCCAAGAACTATTTTCATAGTCAAATGGAATATTATGTTGTAAAATACCAAACTACCATTTAGCTTTAATCCTAGGTAGACAGAGCTTTAGAAAGGGGGGAAACTATGAGAGAGAGTCTTAAACAACATCTCCTATATCAGCTCCAACTTAATAAACAACAAAAAGAAAAAAAAAAATAACAATTAACTTCCCCAAAATTCACAAACAAAGCAGAAAGATTACTCCCTCCTCTCCCCCCCCACCTCACCCCACCCCAAAATCTCCGTATGAAACAAACAAAAAAAAGCAAAAGATTTCTTTCTTTCTTTTTTCTCTTCATTTTTGCTTTTTGAAGAGAAACTACAGAATCAAATGTCAAGGAAATTGGAAACTTTACGGATGGTCTCAAGCTCTCAATGCAGTATCTTTGGCAAGGACAGGCTTTGGTTGAGCACCACAACAGAGGAAATGATGGAAGCTTTTCACCATAATAGACATGCTCAAGTGGCAGTGGTTGAACCCCACCTGGTGTTTTCTGGAGATGGCACACAAAATAAGGTGGAGGCAGAAGCATTTTGGGATGGGTTGCTTGTTTTCATTTTCCTTCTATATATATATATATATATATATATATACAGACTGTTAGTGGATTTTTAACAGGACCATCTTGTTTATGGAATAAACTAGATGAATATTTTAATGTATTTCTCAAGAAGTTAGAAACAACTTGTTAAATATTGCCCACCCAAGGACAAAATAGTAATTTTTCCTAAAGGAAATCACATGATTGGAAAACTAGTAAATTTTCAAAGACTAAAGGTGAAGCAGCGCAATGATCTACACGATAATTGAACTCATCTACTGGAGCTCAAAAAACTCTCCTAGGACAAAGGGACAAATGCAGCCAAAATTAGGAAAATACTACAGTAGGCAAGCCTCTCATACAAGGAAAAATTATGCCTAGCAATAGCATTTCTAATTGTTCTTTAAATCACCAGTGAATGTGACCAAATAAGACTGAGAATCCACAAAACAATTGAATGAAAGAAAAAACACTGTTATTTCTTCTGAAGAAGGGAGTCAATCAAAAAAGTACACAATGGTAATTTTTAGATAAGTGGTACAAATTAAGAAAATAAAAAATAAAGAAACCGATGACTATAAATGGCTAGAACCTTGCAACTACGAAGCAGGGTTTATAGATTGCATCTATGACCAATTGGTCATATGCAAAGCATTTCTTCACTTTGCTGATTATATAAGTGGTGGATACTAGGATTCAGTGTGCCAAAAAATGGATGTAAAATGATTCAAAAACATACCAAAAGTAAAAGAATCTTGATTCAAAAATTCCCCGAGTTCCCATAGTTTCTAAAAAATCTTTAATATAAAAATGTTACATTATAGATTTCTAAAACATCTTTCGTTTAATGATGCAAAGAGCCTCTAAAAGTATTAGGCAAGAAATCAGTTATAACAACTGAAAGGCATGAAAGAAACTCAATTCATAAAATGAGTAAATTGACAGAACTCCAACCTCTTTCCTATGATCCCGCGTGACTAGTTTTTCTTCCTCAAAAAACCTCAGCGTCCGGCGAAGTTGCTTAGAGTGCAATTTCAAATCCTTTGCCAAATCTTCTTCCCTAACCCATTGTCGTCTGCAATGTGACATGTCAAAATTACAACTAATGAATACAAATTAAGTAGTCGAGATTTGGGGATGCCCAACACTAAGGAGCACAGACACAGAAAAAGCATTTAAATGAATCACACATATATACAGCAGGTAAAAAAATAAGTTTAAACAAATCACATAACCAAATTCTCTATTTCAAAGTTAACAAGAATCGAACATTCAGCTTATCCAGTTCCAACATAACATAGCCACCTCAATTTTAGTCAGGCAAGCAATTCCAAATGGTAATCACTAGTTTAACAGGACAATTCCCCCATAAATTAAGAATCCAATTCCAAATTTACTCACAATCCAAACATAATTCCATAACCCATTAAATCTGGATATTTACTTCAATACTTCTACCTATAAAAGCAGAAAAAACCTAGCACTGTTTTCCCCTCCAAGCAATTGCAAAATAAAATGAAGTTAAACATACAAGTCCTACCTTGTGAGAGCATCAAGTACCACCACAGCAATGCCTCTATTATCGCTCCTCCCCGTTTTGGGGTGATTATCCCCTTTCGTCGTTATGTCATCATAAAACGCTCGAGCAGCAAGCTTCACAAGCCTGATTTGCATTTTTTTTTTTTCAATTGTTATTGAAAATACAAGAGTAACAAATCAGATTCAGATTTAGAGAAACTTCAGAGTATAGAGGTTTACAAAAGCTATTATTTTTACCGATTGAAAGGTTCGATGCTCATGTTCTTGGCGTCGATATGCCAGCGATTTACAGGTGAAAGATTTAGGATTTTCAATGGATATCCTCTCCGAACCGATAAGAGGAAATAGAGACAGAGAATATATGTTGACCCTCCGCTTGGTTTTAATGCCAGTGAAGGAGGTAAGAAGGCAAAAAGCTAACTTTGTTCTGTTATTAATTGAACAAATTATGCATATATGAATCTTCGAGGGCCTGGTGATCTTCACAACTCCTATTCGTCGTGTATTTCAGGCGATTTTTATGATTACAACACTAATCCCCGCCAAACCCTAACCTGCAGCACAGTAGAGATGATTCTCCATGCTTGCATTGCAAGTGAATTGGATAGATGAAGACAGAACAGTAAACGAGCCAAATTGAGACTGAGATGTGAACGGCCGCCAAGTACATGAAATGAAAATAAATAAATGATTTATTAAAAACAATAGTCGTAAAAAGTTTTGTTTCCTTTTTTGGAAAGGTGAATAGTGTATTAATTCAAATCATGAAATAAAGCTTTAAGTACAAAAGATGGAGGGACCCCACTCTAAGAAACCAGACAGAGAGTAGGCTTGTGTTATAAGTGGATGAGCAACCCGATTAGCTGATCTTTTTAAAAACAGATAAAATTATTAACAAGTTCTTTTAATAAACGTTTGCATCTACAACAAAGTTAAAATAAAACTTATCTAAACTATTTTTATGCATAGCTTGAACCAGCCAGCAGGAGAGAGTCAGTCTCAAACAATATCTTCTGAAGACCATTCTGTTTTATCCAGCTTAAAGCCTCTCTAAAGGAAAGAGCCTCTGCAAGGTGTGCTGATTTTACTATGGGCAATAACTTCTAGCATGCAAAAAGGAGTCCCCCCATATCATCCCTAACGACCCAACCTGCACCTATCTGAGATGAATTAGGACGCATAGATGCGTCTATATTACACTTTAAAAAACCAACGGCATGATTGGTCCAAGTGATGGAACCATGAGGACCAGTAACAGGCTTAGTAAGAGTCTTGCAATGAGACACTTGCCATGTGAAAAACCACACAGAAGCATTATGCAACTGCAACTCAGTACAGGCATTAATCCTTGTTTATAGGACTGACTTCTTGCTTTTTCATATAAGCCATAAATACAAACAAAACAATTGAGCTTCAGATAAATTCATAACTTGGAACACTTTCTTTACCCAATCAATCATATCGAAAATATCCCTTGCATATCAAAAATATCAGCAAATCCACCCATTGATCTTGACCAAACATCCCTTGTAAACACATAGTCAACAAAGGTGTGTAACAGAGACTCTGAGACACCACCGCACACTGGACATAAGTTGGGTACCTTCAACCCTCTAGAAATCAGTCTCTCACAAGTAGGGAAACAATTGCTAGCAATACGCCATACCAGATGTTTGACCTTTAGGGGGATGGGCATACCTTATAATTGCTGCCAAAAAATACACATCTCAGTTGGTGAAGCAGTAGGAGCCCCTGACATTAATGCCTTATATGCACCTCGCACAGAATAATTTCCAGATTTCTCTAGTAACCATAACCAGTCATCGTCACCAGCATTAGGTCACAACGGGATAGACATGATACAAGTAGCATCTCTTTGATTAAACATTGAGAGCACCAAATCCCACTTCCAATAATTCCCAGATTATGATATTAAAGAATAAACATAATGATAGTCATAATCAGGGGGAATAGGAGTAGAAAACTTTGGATTTTGAGGATCTATGAGCCACGCATCCTGCTAGATAGAGACAGAGTCCCCTCTGCCTATCTTTCTAACTGTTTGCGATTGGACAAGAGGGAGCGTTGCTCGAATATTGCTCCACACACTACTTGGATTTGAACCCAATTTCACCAAAAATAATGAGCAAGAAGGAAAATATTTGGCTTCAAATAGTCTCAAAACAGGAGAATTTGGAAAAGTCAGTAATCGCCAAATTTGTTTTCTCAAAAAAGCTATATTAAACTGGTGTAGCCGACGAAAATTTAACCCTCCTTCTAGCTTTGTGCAACTCAGAAGCTCCCATCTTCTCCAAATAATGCCTGAGTTTGTAGTGTTTCCATTACCCATAAGAACTTATTCTTCATTCTCTCAATCTCAGTGCAAAGTGTAATCGGCAAAAGAAATACCCCCATAACATAAGTCGGAATTGCCTGTAGGACAGATTTAATGAGAACTTTCTTGGCAAGAGATAAAAATTGAGATTTCCAACTAGTGATCCTTCGCCAAATCTTATCCTTATAAAGGAAAATATTTCTCTCTTATTTCGATTGATTAACGACGGAAGCCCTAAGTAGGATCCTAAGTCTATGGTACACGGAACTGAGAAAAACTGGAAAATAGCCAACTTCACTTGTGCTCTCGCATTTGAACTGAACATCAAAGACTACTTATGGAAATTAATAACCTGCCCTGATGCATTTTCATATAGACTCAGGCACTCCTTCACCTCAAAACACTCCTCTTCACCGCACTGAAAAACAAAAGACTATTGTCTGCGAAGAATAAGTGTGTAACATAAGGTACCCCTCTGGCTATACTGCAGCCGTTAATCAGGTGGCGTCTCTCTCTATTTTTTAACAAAGAAGGCCCTCTGTGCAAAGAATAAGTAAGTAGGGAGAGAGAGGGCACCCCCGACTTAGTCCTCTGGTTGGAAAAATAGGACCTAATTCTGTACCCTCCTGTAGAACTGTGTAAGATACAGAGGAGACAGTCCATAACTAGACTTGTCATGCGACTGCAAAACCCCATGCACTCCATAATTCCTCTGAGGTATCCGCATTCAATACGTTCGTATACCTTGCTCATATCAATCTTGAGTGCTGCCAAGCTAGTATTCCCTTGTCATTTCTTTCTCAAATAATGGATCACCTCATGTAAAACTAAGACGTTATCCGCAATTGACCTGCTTGGAACAAAAGCACTTTGTAAGAGTGAGATGAGACCCGATAAAACACCCTTCAGTCGGTTAGCCACCACCTTTGAGATTATCTTGTAGATGACATTACCTAGGAAAATAAGTCGGAGATCAGCCATTGCCGTAGGATTTTTCTTCTTGGGAATAAGGACAATATGGGTTTAGTTTATCTCACTTGGGAATGCCCTAAGATTGAGAAACTTCCCCCATAATAAAACAAAAACTCTGAGAGAAAGCTGGGTTTAAACCATCTAGTCCTAGAGATTTATCAGGATGCATGGAAAAGATGGCGTTCCTTACTTCCTTAGCCCAAAAGTCCTTTATAAGCTCTTGGTTTTGTTCTGGATAAATAAAAGAATCAACACAATCATATACCGAATCCCCATCACTGCCTGCAGATCGAAATAAGTTAGTAAAATACTTAGTTGTCACCTCCTCCATTCATGCATCCTTTTCATGCCACACATCGTTATCATCCATTAATTTTGATAGAGAATTCTTCCTCTTCCTAGAGGAAGCCTGAGCATGGAAAAATTTATTGTTCGCATCTCCATCCTTCAACCAAGATTGTTTTGCCCGTGGTTTCTAGTAAACCTCCAAAGTCTCGAAACAAAGATCATACTCTTTATTAGCTGCGTCAAAAAGAACAACAGAACGAGCATCATGTTTTGGACAGAGCTTGGCTATTCTCTTTTTCAAACGAAAGAGAGTTTGTCTTCATTCCTTCAAAAAGCCTCCACCCTAAATCGCTAACTCTGATCCACATGTTTTTAACTTATCCATCACCCAAGTCGAACTCGACTTGTTCCAACTTCTCTCAACCACCAAGTGACATTCATCATCCCCAATCCAGATGTTTTCAAATCTGAAATGCTTAATTCCTCTAAAATGGACACCCGACTGCTTTAGAAATATAGGAGAGTAATCGGATTCTGTTGCTAGTAGATTAAGAACGTGCCAATTACGAAAGTGACTTAGCCAATCTGGAGACACTAACAGGCTGTCCAGTCTCTCTTCAACCCAATCCTCTATTTCTCACCATTTTTCCCATGTAAAAGGGTGTCCATCCATACCCATATCCAGGAGGTTACAATCAGATACTGCTACTCAAAACCCATCGATAAGCCACTGTGGTTGGGGGTGTTGGCCTCTTTTCTTGTCAGAACTAAGAATGTTGTTGAAGTCGCCTGCTACACACCATGGAAGTGTGGAGGACGCTTTAAGAGTACACAGAAAGTCCCAAGAATTCTTACGAAACCCCCGTTCTAGCCTTCCATAGAAATCGGTCAGTCTCCATTGCAGTTGGTTTGGAAGATTAACCACTATGTCAATGTGATACTGGGAATAATTGAGAAGTTGGGTTGGGTCCTTAATCTTCCATAACAAAGCTAAACCCCCCGCTGAGCCCAATGCTATCCACTACGAAACATCCAACATAGCCTAAAGCACGTTGCACACCGTTCATTCTGACTTTATTTATTTTTGTTTCTATCAAGAAAACAAAATTGGGCTTCTATGTACAGATTAGGTCTTTTAAGACTCGAACTGTCTGTGAATTGCCTAATCCATGACAGTTCTAAGAAAGGCAACTCATTGCGATTGGTGGGCCTGACCCCAGGACCCCAGAATAATATTTGAGGACACTAATACTGTCTGCTCCTTCCCAACCGTCTCATTATTTTTCCCCTGAACCATTGTTTCAAAACGATGTCTTTTAGCATCTTTTATAACTAGGTTGTCTTCTAACGTGTTCGGCCTAGTAATATTACAATGCCCAGCAGATAACTGCTCCTTCCCCCTCACGTGATGCTTCAATTGAAAGATGGATGTAACTGCCTTCCCATTACCTACTTGTGGAGCATGATTCGTCATGGGATCCTATGGACCTGAATTTTCGAAGCTCCTTCCTCCCCTGCCTCCACATCTGATCCCTCCCTTCTCACCGAAGCGTCATCCCATAGCCATTGAGCTCTCGCTGGCTATGTATAGCGCCGAGACCCAGCCTTTATATCAGGTGAATACGTCCTCTCTTGTGCAGCCCCTGAGATTATGGTTTGGTTATGGCAGAACCTTTCTGAGAGCCCAATGATCCCACAGACAAAATAGAAATTTGGAAGCCTCTCATATCGAAAGAAAAGCATTATCTAATTCCCATTTGTTTTTCGTATCCGCATCTTCCTCTTCAAGGGATTTCAGAATCAAATAGAATCCTAATCCTCATAAAACTATTCCAAACTCCAGTGAAATTATTCTCATTCGCCTCAACAAAAGATTCCACATAATTCCCAATGGCTTGTGCTATATTCTCGGGCATAAATCCATGGGGAATATCATGAACTTGTAACCATAGGTAGGTCTGGAATAGAAGAATAGATTGTGGCTATTCTCTTGTCCAAGAACTTGAAATAGGAGAAGGGCATGATCAAAAGTCCAGGGACTCATAGAAATAGCCCTAGCCAAATCTGTTGCATGAAAAAATTGAAAGAGAAATAAATTACGGGCCACTTCTTTAATACTCACTCCCCTTGCAGGTCTCCATAGGACAACCATACTTTGTTTCATAGCATTATGAAATAACCCATTAATTTATTTTCAAAAGAATTTTTATTTAAAATTTAATTGTAAATTTTCACCAATGAGAATTGGTCAAAAATAATATTTTATGCCGCAAACCGAATCGAAAATCGAATTTAAATAGTCTAACTCAGTTGAAAAACCCTTAAATCAAATGAAATAGGCTAAATCGTTGGGTTAGACCAAATCAGTTCAAATCGAACCGAAATTATTTAATTAAAATAAATAATAATAATAATAATAATAATAATTAAAAAAAAAAAAAAAAGAAATTCTCTCCTTCCTCTCCCTCTCTCCTGTTCACCTCCCTCTCCCTTTCCCTTCTGCTTCGACCACCACGACAGGGCGGAGGCGGTAACTGATGTTCCAGACGGCGCCAACCTCAGCTCCGACGTCTTCTCCGGCTCTGGTTCTCGAGGGTCCGGACACAGCAGCTGGT
>CANUEX010027350.1:0-20131 GCA_948099535.1 Jatropha multifida | reverse complement strand
GACATGTAGTAATTTGTGGTTTTTGGCATGTATATAAAAATTGTAAATGATTGAGGTTGTATATATTAAGTTTTGTAAATTCATTAAGAGTTGTGATTAATTAAGTAATAACATCTTATTATATTTATGGTGTACGATTATTGATAATTTAATCTGCTGAATGAATGTTATAATATCATGATAGAACCTAAAATAATTGATGGATATATAGAAGTGCTTGGGATATGTTGTATTGAATTGGAGTTTTGGGATTTGGAGGAATTAATATTGGAAGTATTTATGTTTTCTTTGTGTGGCAAGTAAATTTTTAGGGGAAACTCTTGCGAATTTTTTGTAGGAATTTCCTTAAATATTATTTTTAAATTTTAATTACTTGCCTCCTTATGAAAACTTAGCCACTTCTAATATATGATCTAGAGTAATAAGTGAGATAAGACGGTACACCGGCACCGAATGTGGCATCCATCGTTTGGTCCTCCGAAATTGGGCGGCGGGTGTTACATGGTGCTTCTGCTTCTAGAGCATCATCTGCATCCCAGGCAAGCCATTGTTCAGATAGTAAAACTGTTGGACAGAGCGATGACAGATTGTACATCCAGCTTAGAGGCAAGGGGTATGTTTTAACAGTCCATTTATTTAGTATCTTATTCAGTGTCGGTAATAGTGATCTACCAGTCTATGAATAGTACCATCGGTCCGAAACTTGGTATTATTTCGATCCGAAAAAATTACTACGTGTGTCTAATATTGTATTTAATATTTTTGGGGCATGTTTGCATGATTTAGGTGAGTAGAAAATATTTCATGAATATTTTTGGAAAATTAAGGCATTTAATGAATAGTGATTTTTAGTGTGGTATGTTAAGGAATAATTGAGGAATTATTTTTGTGGAATTAATTTAATTAATTGGTGGAGTAAATGATAATTAGAGGAGAATTATTTGAGGAATATTTAGACCCATTGGATGAGAATACTAGAGACTTGATCATGGCCATTCATTTAGCATAAAATTAAGAAGCCAAATTTGACTTTTCCACCTAAAAGATTACTACTCATCAACACCTTCTCTTTCTTCTTCCTCTCCACTTCTCCACGCCATTTTCTTCTTCTTCTTCTCCTCCATTTTCTTCAATTTCTTACCTCTAAACTATCATTAAACTACCAAATTAAATCAAATTTTAGTGATTAACCCTTGAGAATTAAGTATAAAGAGTAGGAATTTGGAGTCTTTAAGCTTGGAATTTGAAGTTACCATTCAAGCAAGTAAGTTGTGAAGTTTAAGTTTTGAGAATTAATGAGTAGAAGTCATGGATAGGACTTGTAATTGATGCATTAAATCATGCTTCATCCATTTCTTTTGTTAATTTTGATTTTAATGTGCATTTTTTCCTACTTTGAAGAGGTTGGTGAACCCTCTCTAAACGGAAAAGAGAAAGCCAAGGATTGAGGCTTTCCAAGCTTCTTTAAGCTTGTTTAAGAGGTTAGTGCAATAATACTTTCTTTATCCTTTCATTTCTTAAGTTTTCAATTTTTAGGTTTAAATGTGATTTTGAGAATTCATGTTTTTAAATGAAAAGTTAGGGGTTCTATGTGAATTGTTTAGAATTGATGAATTTTGATGTTAAATGTGTTCTTAGGTGGGACTAGAAGTCATTTTTCAACCCTTTTATAATTTCCATCTGTTTCTAACTTCTTCATGAAAGTTGTATCCCTATTTCTTATCTTTCCAAAACATCCTCTTATGTTGAATTCCAATACTTGTATCACAACTTATGATTTCAATACCAAAACTGGTTCTATTTTGGTGTCTCACTTGTATATCTGAATTGATTGTCCATTTTGGCCACTAAAATGGCAAGATAATGTCTTGTGTCCTTCATGGAAGTTGTAGCTCTGCTTTTTAGCTTTCCAAAACATCTCCTTATGTCTAATTTGGATACTTGTAGCTCAATTTATGATTTTATTACCAAAGCTGATTTTGTCATGGCAGTCCACTAGTATGTCCGAATTGGTTGCTTATCTTTGACCCCTAAAATGATAAGATTAGGTTTTGATCCCTTCATAAAACTTGTAGAATTTTGTCTTAGCTTTCTAAATAATTAAATTTCACTCAATTTGGATACATACAACTCCAATTATTCCCTAGAAACCTAGCAAAGGTCAAGGTTATTAAAGTGCTGAAAATTCTTGATTTAGTACATTTATCCACAAAACCCTCAAAATTTGACTAATTTATAAATACATCTTAATAAAAAGAACTACATAAAAGAATTAATGCAAATTAAGGATTTCGAATATGTGTTTTATAAATAGGAAATTTGCTTTGCATAAGTATGCAAATTTGATAATTTTCCTAAGTTGTAAGTTTATGAAATTTTGGTGGAAAATATGTTAAGTTATGAAATGGTTTATAACAAATATGATGATTTAAGATGGAATTATATGATTTTGGGCTTAAGTATACATGGTTGAAATATGATAAGATGAGATTTATTCCAGTACATGAGCATGCTCGGCTTATGAAATGTTTATGAAATGTTTTGCTAATTTATTCCGGTGCAAATTTGATAATTTTTCTAAGTTGTAAGTTTATGAAATATTTTGTTAAATGTTGATTTTAAGTATTTTAAGCTAAGTACATATGTGTATTATGAAAGTATAATTTTTGTTAAGAACATAAGAAAGATTTGATGAGTACATACAAGTTGTAAGTTAAGGAATTTTGAAATAATAAATACTAAGTTAAGAGGTATTTTGCTAAGGAACTATTTATAAGAAATAAGACTATTTGTAAAGAAAATGACTCATTTTGGCTCAAGTATGTATGGTTGAAATTTACTAAGATGAAGTTATTCTGGTTATTGAGCATGCTCGGCTTTAATGCCATTCTGTTATGTGATGAGCTATGATCATATGCTAGGGATTGGATGCCATTCTGGTAGGCAGACGCGCTTACATTCGGGTAGGCAGACGCGCTTACATTCGGGTAGGCGGATGCACTTTCATTCTGGTAGGCAGACGCACTTACATTCTGGTAGTGCTTTCACAGACCACATTTTGGTGGTGCTTCTACAGACCATATTCTGTTTGGACATTTATGTAACTAAATTTGGTTATATTTCTTCCATATTATGTATGAGCCTTAATTCAGAATAGTTCGGTTCTATTATGAAAGAAAAGGAAATATATTTGTAAATATGGAATCTTTCTTACATTTGTCGAATCTTGAATTTATTTTCAAGGATTAACACTTTATTATATTTATGATTTTGTTAACTTATGGTTAAGTTTTCATATAACTTATGTTTTAAATATTTTAATATAATGGAACTTTTATGATTTATTTTTAAGCATTTTATATGAGATATGTTTAAGTACCTTATTTAGCACCACTGAGTCTTCCATCCAGCGCGTTAATTTTTATCACATGCAGGTTGCGAGCGATGGATGCTACTTGAAGACCCAAGGTGAAGCATCAGAGAGGAAACTTTATTTTTAGGTAGGATATGTATAGAGATGTAAATTATGGCATGTATAGATACTTTGTAAAAAGTTTTGAGATTGTAAACACTGAGTTATAAATTAATGATATTCTAAATTATTTAAGATGTTTTATCCACATGAGCATTTAATGTGATTGACCATTAGCAATCATCTCCTTGAATTGATGATATTATGTTAAGGTAGAATCTAAGATGAATGATATGATTTTATAGAAGTGTTGCGTGATCTATTGTATTGATTTGGAGTTTTGGTGGTTTAGAGGAATAAATATTGGAAGTGTATTTGTTTTCTTTGTGTGGCAAGTTGAATTTTTAGGGGAAACTCTTGCGAATTTTTCATAGGAATTTCCTTAAACTTTATTTTAAAAAAATATTACTTGCCTCCTTTGAAAACTTAACCATTTCTAATATATCATTTAGATTATTAAGTAAGATAAGACGGTGCTCCGACACCGAATGTGGCATTCGTCGTTTGGTCCTCCAAGATTGGGCGGTGGGTGTTGATTCATAACTTTTTTTTATTTATCCATTTTATCATATATAGTGATTGATATGAGGCTATTATTGCATTTTATGCGATTTGATTTATTATACAGGTTGTATCCTTCATCAAGATGCTCTCGAGTAATGAGTGACAATTTTCAAGAGCATCAGGATGTATGTGGTGTCAATTGGAAGAGTGTTACTATCGAGACAAAAGAAAGATACTAGAGGAAATTTAAGGTGACTTTCTTTAACTTGTTAATGTGGCAAAGAATTAAATCTAACATTTAGAAATCATCATGCAATCAATTATTTAAAGTTTATGAATAACTTGTCATTCATATTTTATAGAAAAACTGCAAGTGGGATGCCAAATCAGAGGCAATGATAAAGCGAGCATGGTATAGGCAAGCAACAAATAAATATTCTGATATTGTTTCCCAATTAAAGAGGAAAGGGAGAAAATCATATATCAAAGATGAAGTTTGGAAAAAATGGACTGAATACTGGAAGACGCTTGAGACCATCAAGAAATCAAAGATTTTTTCTAAGAATCGATGGTTTGAGAAAGGTGGAGAAGGATCTGGTTTATCTCTTCACACTGGAGGCTCCATCTCAGCATTAGAACACCAACAACGCATTGTAAGCTCTATAATATATGTCTAATATATTTTTGCTTTTGAAAATTTGTATCTTTAAACATGAGAGGTTAAATGTTTTTCTCCAAAATAATAGGCTAATGAGACTGGTGTGGAGCCTATATTGGGGGAGTTGTTTGTGCATCTTCATACCAAAAAATGCGATGGCAACAATTGGGTTGATAGACGCTCCAAAGGAATGTTTGTAAGTTAATGTCATATTAATTATAATGCTTAATATCTGCTTGATTTTGTGACTTAGTGTTTTAACATATATTGCAAACTTTTTGTTTGATTGTCTAATTTATTAATATCTTATAAGAAACATTGCAAAAGAGGATTGAAGAGAGTGCCTCTACTCATACTGAAGGATCAGAGCAACATGTTGTTGATGAGACAGATTTTCCTTGAAGTTGCAATAGATTCAAATAAGAAGAATATTTATGGGATAGGATCATAGGCATTGAGCTACTACTCTGGCATGAGAAGAAGATCTGGGATGTCTACTACATCTACATTTGAGATTGGTGAGTCATCCCAAACTCAGGCGAAGCGGATAGCCTTTTTGGAGAAAGAGCTGAAAGAGCAAAAGGAGTGATAACTTAAAGAGCAAAAAGAGATGATTTCTCAGCTTAGTCGTCATTCGTGGATGCATCCAGTTTATACCACCACAACATCAGATTCTCCTTTTGCTAATGTGGATTCACCTAATGGTCATGGACTTAGGACTACAGAAGACAGAGCAACTCAGGAGGAGGATCGGGATGATGTCAGTTTGGATTATTTGTGTTAGATTTTACATGCTTTATGTTGTATTTATTTGATGCTTTGATTACTGTTTGAACTTAGAGTATGGAGCTACTACTGTTTGATTATGTTGTCTTAGATTTTATTTCATGCTTTGTTGGTTTAGATGTTGAGATTTGAATGATGACTTATGATTACTATTATATAAATACTATTGCAGTTTAAATTTGTGAGATTTGGAATGGTTTTGCTATTATACAAGTGTAGATGAATGATTTTGATATAAAGTGAATGTTTTTACATGTTTTAATTATTATTAACATTTTTTCAAAAATTAGCGACTGATTAACATTGCTATTAACATTTTCCTGATAAATTAGCGACTGATTTTCGACTGTTTTTCCACTAAATAAATTAATCCAGATAAGTATCAATTAACAATAATGACTATTTATCGATCAAATACCCATATAATTACCTACAGAATATAGTCAAAATACTTACAGAATACCGCAGAATTACTAACTAAATACCGACAAAAATTTTTCGACAAAAAATATTGACAAATCCTATTAGAAGTAAAAATTTGATTTACCGACAGAAAAAAAATAATTTGCGACTAAAATTCGATCGTTAATTTATCGACAGAATGTAAATCGATAGGTAATTAATTTATGATAAGGACTTTACCGACAGAATATTTCTATAGCTAATCAGTAGGTAATCAGAATTAGCTACAGAAATCCAAGTCTTACCTACAGAATTTTCTGTCGCTAATTTCTATTTTTTTTGTAGTGATCCTAGGGATCAGATCTAGGGGTATTACATGGTTTTGGTGGATTGGTTTGAGGGTCCCATCCGCTATACTTGGTGTATACCTCATCATTTGACCATGTCGTATCAAATGGAACGATTGTTACGCCAAACACTTTATCCTAACGTAAGGAATGGAGGTACGTTGGATGAGTGAACAGCTTTCTCGACCCTAGATAACTCTAAGAAAGATTACCCTAAAGTGATAATAGCAACTCGGTTTGCTTAATTCTAATAACTGGAAAAGATCTCAAATGTTGCATTTATATGTATGCAAGGTGATTTTCAATTAAACCTATACTAGAGATTTGAAGCCTACTCAGTAGTCCTCTTACTATATTTTTTAGTTTGAAAAAAAATGTCTAAGGTTCCTAGTGAAGTCGCCACCATTTGAGCCCCCTCCCGGGCACCGTGGGAAGGACCCGAAGGACAGAATTTGACTAGATGGGCCCAGTGGTTGGTTCATCGTGAGAAAACTGGGAAACTGGGTGGAACCATACTGCGGTTCCTCCGTTGTTTGTGTTGTTAGTCCTATTGTGACTAGTTTATTTGATTAATTGATCTGATTGTCAATTTTATCAGTTTTATGGCTCTGTTTAGCGCTTAAGTGATATCGGGTTGTCTCCTTGGAGCACTTTTAACTATGTGTGGAGTGTTAGAGCTACCACCTTAATTTTTTTTATTTCCAAGGAAAATATAAGGTAAAAATCCCGTGATTAACTCCTTAAGTATGCCACAATGGATAAAATGCACTAGCCTCAAATGATTGGGTTTGAGGCCTAGGTTTTTGGCTTTATTACATATGGATAAGTATGGATCTAATTAAAAATTGAAATTATTATTTTGCATGAATGTCGGATTATTAATGCATGGACATATTTATAATGCATGGCAATATCTGGAATATAGTGCATTAAAAGTAAGCAGATGAAATAAAGGTTATATAATTCAGAGGGGAGCCAGACTCTAGCCTCATTATCGAGGATTCTAAATTGTGCAACACATTCCCCTAAGTTGCAACTGGTCAGTTCAGTCGGGAGCCAACTACCTAGCTTGAAATCCATAAGTATCGATTCGTACCTCATTTGTATAAGGAATAGGGCGCATGAAGTTCTACCATCAATCAGGATGCTAAGGTTTCGAGTGCCACTCTTAGAGTGGGCTTACTGGTTTACGGATTGATTCCAGACTTAGTTTGAAAAATTAATTTTGATGTTTTGCCAGACGAACCGGGCTTAAAGCATGTATAGTGCCGAACGGACCGACTTTTGATAGTTGATAATTTGCTAGATGAACCAGGCTTTATATTGACAAAGTCTGAGTTTGAGTGATTATACCCTCATGCTTGTGATGCAGCCGGATTGGACCTCCACGATGAGTTGTCGACTAAAGAGGTCGAGTTTTCCTCTAAATATAAGCTAAGGAAGGGCACGAGGACTCATATTATAATTTTATATAATATTGTTAAATGATAAATTATTAATTAATCACTACATTTAATTAATAATGAATCACCTAACTAGTAGTTTTGGCCTAAGGAAGGTCAAAGTGTGATTGAAGGTCGAAAGAATTGACTTTTCAGAGCTAGATCGAGTTTTAAACTCAATTAAGGAAGATGAGCAAAGTTAGACTTTATGGTCATAGAATCATAAAAGTGAACATGAGAGTCGTTGATGCTTGAGAAGTATTCGATCAAGCAATAAAAGGTGTGTGAAATGAGGGGGTAGTGTGCCTTTTATAGGCAAAAAGGGTGTGGCTGAGCTAGCCTGGTCGCCGCTAGCCACCTCCTTATCAACATCAATGACCTCCTGATCAATGCTAGAGGAGGGTCCGGCAGTAGCCCCGTTGGCACCGACGTTCGGCTAATCGACACCGCCGCTGGGCTGGCAGATGCCGATCTTGGCTAATTACTAGAATGCCCTTCACCCTTTGGTTTCCAAATTTTTTGGCTTTCGGGAGTTCGATCGAGCTGATTCTCATGCTGTTGAAACCGTAGTGGAATTTCCTAGAGCTTGGTGCTAAAATCATAGTCAACAACTCCTTTTTACAATCACATTCATGCACAATAAATGTATATTTTAGTTCATTTTCTATGCCAATATTTATTTGTTCTTTTGTTATTTTTATTTTTTTTTCTTTTTTATTTTCTATTTTGCCAGCAATCTCATTCAGGGTGGAGAGAGGATAACAAGAAAACAAAAATTTTTTATTATTAGTAAAAGTGACATTGTCAGCATTTACATTGAGCTCTACAAAAAGGTCTCCTAGTTGTAGAATTGGGATTTGGTTTATTTGTGCATGAATGCTTATGGAATTATTCATGATTTTTTTTAGTGATTTATGATTTTAATGATGAATAAAAGAGTATGCATGTGTTGTAGTTGAGATTGATTTAGTTTGATGATATTGGAGTTTGTTAGATGTTGATGAATTGAAGTGGAACTGTTTTATATTCACAGGTTTTTAGTTAAGTCAAATTTTTAAGGGAAATTCTGGTAGTTCTTTTTTTAGGGTTTTCCAATATATTTTCTAACTTAAAAGTTAAGAATTTATTAGACTTGTGAATTCTCGGTCACTCTTAATTCATATATTAGTTTTAAGTTTAATTTGTGAGCTATGTTGGTGACTCAAGCACTGAATATGGTGTCCACCGTCTAATCCTCTGGGATCGAGCGGCGGATGTTACAATTTATTTATTATCCAATACTATTTTTGTACTTAGTTTCTGGCTATCATTTTGCTAATGACACATAGAGGCAAAAGTGTAATTTATTAGCTTTTACCATGTTATTTTTTTTCACCAATTAGCTGTGACGTGTCTGCCATGTCAGTTGTGACTAGGCTCAAGTGGGAATGATTCATATATTTGTCCAAATCATTACAAACACCTGATTATAAGTTTTAAAAGGAGTAAATATCCAATTATAAAAATCATATTCATACACCAAATTGCCAAAAAAAAAATCAAATACTAATTTATCCTTACGTTGACTAATAGTTGATAGTTGGTATTTAGTATAGTGATTCATAGCGGTTAACCGATAAATATTAATGTTTGATAAAATTTTAATAGCGTCGTTATTGAAATGTAAAGTGACGATATAATTATTATTTTTATAAATTGTCATGTGATAATATATAATAGTTATTTATTATTTTTAATTAATTATACATAAAAGGATTATATATGAATTTTGATTTGAAATAATGAATTTTATTAGTGAAACATTTCTAGCTTAACTCCAGCCTTTTGGGTGCAATCAATCAGCTGAATCAATAGTCGTTAAAAGTCTTTTTTTTTTTAATTTAGTTGTTTGAACTTGAAATATGATTTTTTTCTTTTTTTCAAATACTAAGGAGGGAGATTTAAATTTGAATTTATTGTAAGGCCATAATATATTTATCACTAAATTATACTTTGATATGCAAATATAGCTTTTGCTACGGTTCAAAATTAACAAATTCTATATTGAGACAGAAGTCTTCCAGTGATACCTTAATATCTCAATTTGCTATAATAGTGGTTACCTATTAAATAAATCTTTGATTTTATTACTTTCTTCTTTCATAAATTTTTGAAAATAATTTTTTTTTATCTTTGAAAGCATATAAATAACTCCAAATTTATAATTTTAAAAAATTATATTAACAAAATACTGTAGTGATTTGTATAAATATTAAAAATAAAATCATCAAATATTTAGAATTATATAATCTCCAGTAAAAAATATATATAATCAATTTCACTTTGAAGATAGATATTAAAAAAATTAGATTTAAATATTATAAAATATTATAGTTTAGGACTTTTAGTAAAATATATAGATTAAATAAAATAGAAAAAGAAATATATATATTTAAAGATAGAAGATGTAACTTTTCATAAATTGAAAGTAAGTTTGGCATTCTAGGAGACAAAAGAAAGAATTGTGGTTAAATTTTAATAAATTTATTTTCAATTAGGAATTGAAGAGCCTATTTAGAATAAATGAATTTCATAAAATTCATTTGGAAATCTAAAATTTTATATTTAGAATGAAAAAAAATATAGATTTAAATTCTATAAATTAAATTATATGGAATTGAATTAGTTTAATTCAAATCCTATTAAAGTTGTTGTTGCAAATGAATTCACATATTCATTAATATTTATATTGATTAAACTGCCCTGTCACCTCAAATATTATTGACTAAACTGCTCCTATTTATTTTTTCTATTATTTTTTTAAAAAGTATGAAGTTGCTATTGCATATGACTATGATTATATATTGAATTTAAATGAACTTTTAATTTTGAATATATTTTGATCTATTAATAAAAATAAAATTTAAACATTGCAAGGACTCAAATTTTAAAATTTTAAAATTTAATTAATTAATTATGGTGAAATATGAGTGATTTATTTATATTAATATTTTTGTTAAATTATTATGTCAATGTTATTTTAGAAAATACAGACAAATGAATTTTCATTTAAGAATTATTCTAAATATAATTTTATGGAATTCAATTGAATTTCTTATTTTAAATTATAGTATATCAAATATGATAAATTCATTTGCAAATGAATTTCACTTAAAATTCGTTTACAAATAAATTCTATAATTATAATTCATTTATTCCAAACGGTACCTAAAAGGTTTAAGTGAAATTTTATTAGATGCATAAAATTGATATTTAAATAATTTAAATCCAATACATGGCGAAGAAAAAGTTATCCATGAATATTGAAATTTTTATTTGCTTTTATAATTTTATTCTTTATTTATTAAAAATAATTGATATAGTAAGTTTTTTTTGAATTTAAAAAAAATAATAAATAAATATAAGTTAATTTTTATTTTTTAAAAAATAAATGCAATATGTTTTAAAGCTAATAAGTCAATTTAATTTTTTTAAATCTACAGCTTATATTTAAAGGAGTGTGTTGAAGTATGATTGTGTTATATTTTAAAAAAATTATTAAATTTAATAGAATTGAAGGATTTCATAAGATTTCCATAGATTCCACCAGAATTCTACTTAAAGCTTTATAGAATTTGTGAGATTTTTTCATAGATTTTCATTGATTTTGATAGAACTACTATGATTTTTATATATCCAATCAAAATTAATTTCATGATTTAATTGAACAAATTAAAAGGTAGAACTCAATTAAAATTGTAAAAACAACGAGGTACCAAAAAGTAAAATACGTTATCTTCTCCAAAATCATTTTTTTTCATTAAAATTTTATTGCAAAAAACCTTATTGCCGACGATAGCGAAACCGACGATAATGAAAAGCCTACAATAGCAAGCGTCGACAGCAACCATCTTGCGCTTTCGTTAACCACTATATTAAATGAATTCGGTAATGGAAACCCTAGCCATTATTAATAAAAAAAAATGTACTTTGAATAAGTTCAAAATTTAGATAATTAAAAATTTGCGAATATCCTACTGGTTTAATAAGTACTTTAATAGGTTTTGGATGGATACAAATAATAAATATTTAAACGGTTCAAATGCGGCTACTTAAATAAGTATAAGTATTTAAATTGGTTTAGAACGAACATATAGAGTAAAGTTTTAACCGTATAGATTTATACATAGTTTAAAAATTTTTGAAATATTTTATTGGACGATAGATTTGTGAACAACTATTTTTTTATTCATGCTTAACATTTTAAAAATCCAACTATATCAATAGTTTTATATAATCATTTTAAATCAATAATTTTCAAATACTATTAAATTTGTATGGACTTTAAAAAGCAATAATTAAATAAAATAAAATTTTTATGAATTTAATAAAAGTCTCGATTAAATACCATATAATTTTAATAACCTTAAAAAAAATCTAGATCCAATAACATTCAAATTTTATAATTTTTTGAAATGTAATAGAGTAGTACACCCCCATTCGTTAGTATTGTTAATCTAGGGGTGAATATATTTAATGGATAAAGAAAATTCCAATTGTGTACAATATTTCACCCCTTCAAATATATAAAATCTAATCTGCTGGACGTACATTTTGTGATAATAAAATGAGCTATCGATTCCAAAGCAACGTGTTTAGTTCGCCGGCTCTCTTAAGTAGCGTTTCCAAACAGAGATTCCTCATTATTCCTTGCAGGTTTTCTTCCTTGCTCGTTTACTCTTCAACTATCACGCTATTGCTACTATCAAGTTCTTGTAGTTTTTGTGTTGCAGTGCTGGTTTCAAGAATCAAACGGCAATGGAAGGTCGTGATCTCTCCAATATCTCAGTGGTGGATGATCCTTCCTCGCTCCAAAGCAAAATTGATGCAATTCGCATTGCAGGTCCTTCGAAGCTTCAGGTTTCCTTTCTTCCACATTTTTTCCTTTGCTTTTCCCTTGATTTCTATTTCCATGTTACTTATTATGTCCGGGCTTTTATGGGTTAGATAATAGCAGATTTTGATGCAACATTAACCAAGTACTTAGTTGATGGCCGTCGTGGGCAAAGTATGTTTTTGGGATTTTGATTTTTTTGTAATGCTTTTTCGTTTTTTGGTTGCAGAAGAAATTTTGAACTTTATTGAGTTTGCTTTTCGTTTTTTTGTCTTAGGCAGTCACGGAATTTTGCGGCAGGGGAATCCTGATTATGATGCCAAGAGGCAGGCATTGTACGAATATTATCATCCTTTAGAATTCTCCCCAGCTATTCCGATTGAACAAAAAACCAAGCTAATGGAAGAATGGTATGTTGCTGCTTCTACCTCAGCTTGAACTACTAGCCACCTATTTTGCTTTAAATGTGTCTAATGTCTTTTGGTAGAGCTACTATTACTGTTTATAGGCATGTAAATTTAATTGAATGCGACATGAGTAAAATTTGATTCTTTTCTAGTTGGCATGAGAAACTGAGGATACTAGCCTCTGTGCAGGTGGGGAAAGACCCACAATCTTCTTATTGAGGGAGGCCTTACATTTGATGCAATTAGGGACTCTGTTGCTACTTCTGCTATTGCTTTTAGGGAAGGTGTTTTTGAACTCTTTGAGTTTCTAGAGGTAAATCTTAACTTTCACCCACAACTTCTTAGGCATTGTGGAAAAATCGGATAAGTTATTTTATTTTACAAGCAATGACTGGTGCCAACAGACAGATTCAAATTTTTTTTTTCCATGCTTTTTCATATTTAAAATATTGGTGGCAGCTATTTGCAAGTCTGGTCAGTTACTTTTTTTGTAGAGATTGTCTTATAGTATGTTAATTATTTATTCTAAATCCATATGAACAAAGCCTTCAAAGATATCACCTTGAGCGTATTTGTAGATATCAAAATTCTTAAATTCAGCTTAGTTCCTTCTTTGTCTACATATACCATATTAACTGAGAAAAAGATTGCTTTTTCGTGATACCTTATTTTTTAAGTCCTTCCATTCCCCGCTGGGCCTCCACTCACTTCCCTCTCATGCTGCTAACCAACAGCTCATCCATTACGTCACAATTTATTCAGGCCACTACCAAAAGGACTGAACTTGCCCGCTAATAACTCAGAAGTAATTGCTTCACAGTTGTCACATCATTCTTTTAAAGCAAAGCACCACTTTAATACCATATAATAAGTCAGAAACTCGAATTTCTAATCCCATCAAGTCTCCTGCATTTCACATCTTTCCATTTGTACATTTGCAAAGCATATGGACAAAGAACAACACCCACAACTTCAGGTCCTTGTAATGTTTTGTCTACTATTAACATACTTTTAAGATGGCGTTATTTATGTCCACTCTCTCATGTAACTGTTTTCTTTTTACAACTTGTAGGAAAGAAACATTCCTGTTCTCATATTTTCGGCAGGGCTTGCAGATATCATAGAGGAGGCAAGTTTATAATATAAGATTTCTGGCAATTTGGTAACAATCTGCATTGAGTTTAGTCTCTGACTTCTGAGTATAGATGACGCATTGTTCGTTGGCACCTTTGCTTTTACTGTTTCAGGTTTTGAGGCAGAAAGTTCACAAATCTTTTAAAAATGTCAAGGTTGTTTCTAACAGAATGATATTTGATAATAATGGTCGCCTCATTTCTTTTAAAGGTATAATTCCAGCCCTTTGACATATTTATGCCTTTTAAGCTTTTATGCAATGGAGTTTCCACATCTGCTTGTTGTGACTTTAGTTAATGATTATCATATGATTTGCAGAGAATGGGCAGAACTGTTTTGATGAGAATACTGACATCTAATTTGCAACATTTAGTTGAGTTGATTTTTCTCAATTCCAAGCTCAGAAAGAATACTGAACAAATATTTGATATGATCATGATTTACAGTTTCACCTGTGACAAGTGTGTTTTAGTTTATTCTTTTCCTGCTTTTTTTTTAATGTGTATTGAAAAGCTCTCAATTTCTATAGCAACCATTGTTTACCAATTAAAAATGCATTGAGAAAATGATATATTCTTTTCTAGTTTTTAGAAAAGCAAGGTACAGAGCTTCATGTTAATCAAGTATCCATATTAATAATCTCGTTAGATGTTTTTTCTTTTACAATTTGAAAATGGCAATGTAAAATTCACTTGTGGTAATACTAAGTTTCTTGCATATTCGGTTGTGTTCTGATTATGCTTTTTAACTGTTTTGTTACAGGGAAATTAATTCACAGTCTAAATAAAAATGAACATACTCTTGATATGGCTGCTCCTGTTCATGAGCATCTTGGTGATGTTGATGGGCTAATTAATGATGGTGCCTCAGCCTCAATGAAGAAGAGAACCAATGTGATCCTTCTTGGTGACCACCTAGGAGACTTGGGAATGTCTGATGGATTGGACTATGAGACTCGAATATCTATAGGGTTCCTGTAAGTTTGTAACATTGGTTAATCTTCATATACTATTTCAACTTTTCAACCCACCTTTCCTCTTCTAAAGTAAAGTGAACTGGAATAGTTTTGTAGTTTTTGCTTGTTAGTTGACCACACATTCTGAGGTGGTTAATATTTTATTTGGAACACCTGGATTTCGTTTACCTATTCCAAAGATGTAGTAGTTAAAATCAGGTCAGTAGGTATTGAAAATTCCCAAATTCCTTTTAGCATGGAAGAGGAGAGAAGATGGAATGCTAAAATTGATGGAGATGATGTAGGAAGGCTAATTAAAGAAGTTTTAAGTCTGTGAGTGTTTCAAATCAGAGTTCTGTTAGGTATTTTGGAAATATGTTGCTGTTTGAAGTTGTAAGAGATGGGTGCTTTACTGAGTTCCATTATAAGCCTCAACTCCTTTAGTAGACGATAATTATCTGAGGCACTTAGTTTACGAGAGTTCTTTTTTGTTTTTTATACCCTGGCTTATGCCAGTAGAAGTAACAGGTCTTGATCTGTAACAGATGTCATGAACACTTCTTTTAACCAACTAACACTAAACCTTAATCCGAAGCTGTAGCATGTCTTTCAGTATGATTACTTGTATGACAATATACCTAAGAGGCGAAAAAAAGGATTTGGAGTTCCCACTGATTTCATGAAATGTCTGTTCAACATGCTTCAAACTGCCATATCAAAGTTTTTTTAACAAGAAAGAACTGTTAAAATTTATGACTGTAATGTAATACTGGTCTCAAGGAACAAGGATCTAGGCTGACATAGAAAAGAGTATATGCTGTTAATCACGTGAAAAAAATTTAAGATCAGAAATAGTTATTGCCTTGTGCCTTTTGCCATATTGATGATTTGCAGGGCAAGAGAAAAATCCTGTATAGTTATATTATTCTAGCTGATGGATGTAGAGTGAGGATAAACATTGTTAGGACTATGGAGAAAATGTGCTAGTCCCAGTATCCCATCCAGAACGAAAGAGTGTGAATATATGGAATGTCTTTCTTTTAAGATTAATGAACACCATTGGTAGGAAATATACCAATCAAGAAAGAAAGAGTATGAGTATATGGAATGTTTCTTTGTTTTAAGATGAATGAACCATTGGTAGGAAATATAGTAAAGCAGTTGTTGTCTTGCAGGATTACCATGAACACCAGGTGCTGATTGTTGCCTAAGTAATTTATGAGATAAGATGAGAGAGTCTAGAATGTTTTTGAATAGCAAATTGAAGCAAATATTTATACTGTAGTTAACAATAGCATTCATAAATTTTTAGCTTTTGGATGTGCGCATCTCAATTTCACCTCTCTTGTCTTACCATGCATCCCATGTTTGTGTTAGCACCAGTGCAATGTTATGGCTTGAAGTTGTGGTGGTTTGAAGGGGGAGAAACTGGGGTCGTGGAACTCAAATAACTTGAAGTGGCCAAATGGATATTAGAGAGCCCACCTCATGCTCATCTTTCGTCAGATGACTTTCATGATTCTTAACAATTGATCACAATGGTGGTGCTATGCATATGCTACTTAATTGTTGTAGCTTTATTCAAACAAAAAATCTTCAATTTATTGCATGGACAAAAATGAAAAATTGCTTATATTTTGAAAGGTTTATTTTGAGCATCTTTCAACCTACCTGAAAACATTTGGACGAATCATGTCTTTGGTGCCCTGCAAACACTCCTGCAGCCTGCCCCAATTACCTTTTTTTTTGTCAAATAAAAATTATCAATCATAATTGAGCATTACCATGTTCACTGAAGCATTAGAGATATATCAAGAGTTCCAACTGTCACAATTTTGTGGATGTTGAAATAGTATTTGCAGAGATTGGCATTTTGGATAAAATATCAAATTGTGTAGAAACCTTTTCCCTTAAAAAAGAAAAAAAAAATAAAAAAAAGGTGTCTGCTATGTTGGTTCGTTAATTGGGAATGTCTCTGGCTGCTGTTTTGCTTCTACGTTTGTATTGTTGTGGTTTTTCTGTTTCTTTAATTTCTGGAATTGTGATATTAGTAGATCTTTATCTTTTAAATTTACGGTATCTCCTAAATAACAATGATCAGATGTTACTGGTTTAGGAATGATAATATTGAGAAGAATCTTCCTAGCTACAGCAAAGCCTTTGATATAGTCTATCTGGTGAGTTGTATTTTTCTTTGGTTTTCTTGCCTTAATGAATTACTTGTTTCCTGGATTTTACAACTGGTACATTCTTCTATCACATGTATCAAAATATAATATTTTGAATATTGTATTCTGTTCATATTGCTGATATCAAGATAAATTATTTCAAACAGAATGATGCACCAATGTGGGGCGTAGTCAAGCTTGCTTCTCAGCTATGTGCAACTGAAGATTCTTGAGTTTCTTTGTCAGTAAATGGTAAATTTTTCAGGTCATCTATGGCTTGGGTGGAAGCAAGATCATCAACTGACACATACATTCCCTGTGCTATACTTCTGAAACTCCGTTCAAATTCACAGGACATATATGTCATATTCCAACAAGGCCAAGCAATGGGATGAATGATTCTCATTGTTTTTTGAAACAGTGATGACAAGATATCTGTTGAAGGGTGAACTTTTTTCTATATATTATATATATGGCATTTACTCAATTCTTTGTTTTATCCGAATTTATCTTCTACTAGATCATATCATAGGCTGTTACTGTACGACGGGGCAGGAAAAGCACTGCAGCATTCTTAGGGTGAGCATTCGGTCTGTTCGGTTTGAACTAAAAGTGAAACTGAATAAACTGATTTTTGATAGAACGAAAACCGAACTATATCCAACCAAATAGTTCATAGAACCAAATTGATTTGGTTTGATTTTTGACTAAATTTTGGGTTAAATTAGTTTGATTTTTTGAGAGTTTTTTGATTTTATTCTTTTAACTAGTTGTAATATAGCGCTTCGCACGCAGTTAAAAATATTTCATGTGGAGTCTAAAAAATAAAGATAATCTTCATTTTTATCTTAAATTGTTATTATTTTATTTTTTTATAAAAATAATAGAAACATGCATATTTAAAGATTATTTTTAAATTAAAAAAAAAAGTCTATTTTTTTTTAATCCCATGGCCAATTAGGATAGGTGCAGGCAGTGGACTTTTAATGGTAAAGTTAGAAACATTATCATTTTTTTCTTAACTAAACTTTTTTGAATTAGCTAAAGTATTATCCAACAATCATTAAATCTATTTATGTAATTGTTTTTTAAAATACAAAAAATTAACTACATGTGTTTTCCTTAACTTTTTTTATAGAGAAGAGGAAGAATTTTGTGTCTTAATTTATATGATTTATTTATTTATTTATTCTGCATTACATATCTATGTAATGATCTTATAATTTATTCAAGTTCAAATCCTACTCAATACTAAAAAAAAAAAGAAAAAAAAGTATGAGTGGTCAAATTCTTTTCATCATTTCATTAATCTTAAAAGCTCATTTAGTCTATAAACCCCTCACAAATTGCCCATACAACCAATGTGAGACAAGTCCCATACCTTGCAATTGGTTCAGATCCGTAACACAATACTCTTTTGACCCTTCAACTTCATCTCAACCACCAATCTCCTGTTATTCCTCATATCATCATTGTGATTATTTTTTGTATCAAATTGAAGCATATTCAGGCCTTCCAACCTCTGAATTTTTACTTTGACCTCAAATTTTCTTGATGGCAAAGGTGGCCATCTTCACCACCTTTTTCGAATTCTATGAAGGTAAAAGCAAAATTGAGAATCTAAGACTAAAATTATAACATTTAGCAACAGAAAGACAAAAAAGATTATCTAGGTATTGGAGATATGGTGAAGACTATTCAAAAATATAATTGTATAAGAGTAAAGATTTGAAAAATAAAAGCTGGGTATTGTAAGGTAAATGGCAATTCTACAAAAAAAAAGAAAAAAAGAATGGAAGTTAAGAATGGGCAAGGGAAATTTTAGTGAGAAGAAGGGAGAGTGAAACATGTCATTGTTTGTATATAAAGACCCGTTGGTCCTTTTAGTGTTAGGCAAAAACCTGGCACTGTATATAAACCTACGAACTAATGTCTCTTTTTCCAATCATTTTTGCAAGTCAGGTCCTTTTATTTACTTTTTATTTGTTTTCCTCTATAATACTTTTCCTAAATAATTACAGAAATATATTACGGTAACTCAGTATTTTTGTTGCTAAAAAAATGGCATTTATCAAAAGTTAAAATCTTGGTACTTTTTATTTTAAAATTAGTACTATTTGAAACTTTAATTTGTTACTTATAAAGTTATAATTTTTTGTGTTAGTACTTGAATATTTAATTTACGTATTCTTTATATGATTATGTGTAGGATTGACTATAATTCAATTAAACTGAAAACTCGAGTCCAACTTATCAATTTTATTTAGTCTAAAATATTTAATTCATATATAAAAATTCATAAGTTATTTTCTGTAATACCGCGAAATTTTTATTTCAAAATAATTCTCATTTTCTGTAAACAGCTTCTCCTTATCTGTTGCGCGATCTAGCTACGGCCTCTGTGAGCATCTTGGCACGGCTTGCAACCTGTTACAGCCACCACAACAGGTTCACGCCTCCTTGACCCAATTCCAGCTGTTCAATCACCTTCAAGTCGCAATCCAAGCCACCGATCTGTGATTTTTTTTTTTGACTGAATAATTGAGTGCTAATTTTATTTTTAAAATTTGTTTAGTTAAATTTTTGATTAATTAATTTGGTAATTTTAGAATATTTGGTTGAATGATTTTATAGTTTGAGTAGTTAATTATTTTGGTTAGTAGATTAATTTGTGGATTATATGTTGTTTGGGTGAATTTTAATATTTATGGTTAATTGTTAGAATTTTGATTATTTGATTCTATTATATTGTTAGATAATTGATTAGTTAATTTTTTTGATAATTTATTAGGTAGTTGAATTTTAGTATTTTGAATGGGTAATTAGTTGATTTTGTGATATACTGATAGGATTATGGTAGTTAATTGATTATTTAGTTATAGGTTGAGATTTATTAATTTTAATTGGAATTATGTTAATTAAGGAGGTTAAGTTGATTTTAGGATATTAATTATTAATTTTGGTATTTTGATTGATTAGTTTT
>CANUEX010027345.1:0-21665 GCA_948099535.1 Jatropha multifida | reverse complement strand
ACTGAGTTAGACTATTTAAATTCGGTTTTCGATTCGGTTCGCGGCATAAAATATTATTTTTCGCCAATTCTCATTGGTGAAAATTTACAATTAAATTTTAAATAAAAATTCTTTTGAAAATAAATTAACGGGTCATTTCAGTACCACCTTAAGGCTTAGGGTTTAGGGGGACTGATTTTGTGATAAAAAATTTAGAGGAAAACACAAAACACAAACCCAAAAAACACAAAATCAAAATCAAAACAAAAAACAAACAATGAAAAAGAAAACATCATTCAACCAACTTTCTCACCAAAAATCTTAAGAATTTTGTTAGATTGTAAGCAAGCCTAGGTAACCATCACAAAGTCAGTGTGTCATAGATCTAAAAACATCTCTGGAAATGCTAAATCAACAAGACAGATTAGGATTATCGAGAAGAGATAAAGTGTTCTTGAGGTGTTGTTTACCAAACATCGACCAAATCCATATTTATCTTCTAAATCAAGTAACTGGGAGTGTAAATTCAACCCCATTATACTTTTCAGTTTATTTTATGGACTATTATTTTGAGAAATTGAGTTTTTTATGAGAGAAATATGTAAAAACTGGATTTCGCAGCAAGCTAGCTGCATTCCTGGGAAACAAAGGCGCCATGCCAAGCGATGAAGGCACATGCCTTCCTTGGAAGTCTGGTGCCCTCATGGCTAGGCGCCCAGAAATGCCCCTTGCTTGCTGATATGTCCCTCTATCATCGATTTTTTGTGATTATAGACTTCGTTTAGCTTGGAAGGGGACTTGATTCATTTTCAATGGTGTTAGTCTATAAGTTCCAAAAGAAAAATAACTTTAAAAACATCAAATCGTGTCTAGATTCTGAGATAAAAGTGAGTTAAAGTCTAAGGGTCAAAAATCCATGTTTGATTTGGATGAATACGTTAATGATTCTAATGAATATTTCTTACAAGGATTTGTGAATTTTATTCATCTAACAAGGTGAACATTGCGATCATGAACTTGAAATAACATTAAAATCATAATATTTTATTTTCTAGCATTTATTCTATGCACATTTAATCTTTGTTCTTCATACTATTATGATTATAGGTTATTTATTTAACTCACTAACATCTCTAACCTTACTGACATCAATTAATATACTGTCATTTTGTTATTTTAATGCTTTATTGTTTATTTTATGATCACTTATCAATTATTGAACTAATATTTGAATTTTGATTTTCAATTAATGTTTGTATAAATCATGATGTATGAATGCTTGAATGTGATATAGTTGTTGTTTTTTGCTTAATTAATATTTTGAGTTGGATGTTATTTATATGAATATGGTTTGTGATTTATTATTTAATGGGATTGTATTAATATTTATGTAATTTGTTTGAGAATTCAAAAGAATTCTCATTTTAATTGGTTTGTAATAGGTTAGTCATAATTTTATTTGATGTGAAATAATTTCATTAAGGATGATTTGTATTAGTTAAATGGGAATTGGGAATATGTAAGGAATTTGTTGGTAGAATGTATTTTAATAGGAAGGTTTGTAATTCTTTTCTCATCCCTCCTTCATGTTCAATTTTCACGTTGGATGAATTCTTTAATTTTGATAATTTGCTTGAATGACATTATTTTCAAAATTGCATAAAATGATTTTACATCTCAAATTAAATTAATACCGCAATTAATAAACAGTGAATATTTGGACAATTAGGAGATCGGTTTATACAGGATAGAATAGGTGTCTAACACCTTCCTATCTCTGTATTCAATTCCCGAATCCGCTCTTATTAAAACCAAATTAATTAATTTCAAAGAATTAATTAATTCGAGAAAATTTGACCTAATTTAGTAAAATATAGTGGTGACTCCAAATATTTTTTAAAACCTTATCACAGTAAGAAAATATTTTTCTGAAATAAAAATAGAATTGGATAAAATAATTTTTTAAAATAAACTAATTCCGCTTAATTCAATTTAATTGAATCGAGAAAACCACGTCGTCCGTACATATTTATTTTTTTAACTATAAACCATCTAAATAAATAATAAAAATATATTGAATTATTTTGAGATATCAGATCGAGTTAACAAAACATTAGATTTGGTTGCTATTTACAATCAGTATTTAACTTTGATACTCATTGAAATTTTTCTTTTTAATAGAAATGAAATTTGCATCACCATTCAAATTAAAAAAAAAAAATACAAACAAAACCACCTAAAAGTGAACAATAACCTCCAAATAGACTAATCATAACTCAAAAAGTCTATCAAACAATCTGAGAACATAATTGCAACTATATTTTTCTTAAGATAATGATTTTTTTTATAATTTTTGTATGGTTGAAGAACAGTTATAATAGGACGGAGCTAGTAATTTAACTCTTATCATTTAATTCTCAAATTAATGAAATTAAATTAAAACTGTAATTTTAAAATGCTATTCACATAAATGGGTTTTAGAAATGGAGAGGAAGATGATTTATATCAATTTCTTCACTTTCCTGCCTAGGTTATAACCAGCAACACGCTCAGCCAAATTAAAGGCAAAGGAGTCCATTTTAAGTGATACTTGCAGGTTTGAGCTTTCGCAATTCTTTGATAAAACATAAATTGGTACTTTTTTACTCATGCATGTATATGGTGTTTTTGAAAATCTGAATTGCAAGACTGTAGTCAAAAGTGAATCTCAAATTCTCTCGGTTTCAATGTTCTTAATTATCTGTTTCTTGGAAGGACTATGTGTTTGAATTAGTATCTTCTTCTTTTTCTTTTTCTTCAAAGTTTTGCCATTTTTTTTCCTTTCCAAGGCTGTGATTCATGTAAATCTGATTACGGGAATTTAATGGGCATTTCTTATTGTAATCCGCTCTTTCTCGTTTATAGAAATGTATTCTGAATTTTGGACTTCAAACAATTTCTTGTTCAATGGTCATCTTTATGTTAGTGGTTTATACTGATATTGCTTTCTTTCTGTAAAATTTAATGCTTGCAATTATGTGAATGGTCGGTTTGATCTGTTGATGACAGCAACGGAATGAAATTTTAAATGTAATGCATATCTACTGTGTCATTCGTGCATTCTGTTTTTAGATGTGCGAAAAAGAAATTGATTTGCCAATTGAGTAGGAGTACTCTCCATTTTTGCAGCCAATAGTAACTTTATATATTTAACACACGTTAATTAGAGTATGGTGTTAAATCTACTTTCTAAGTGCTGCACATATTATTGGAATTTTTTCTTTTGAAGAGAATATTGTTGGAAACTTTTAACTGAGAGGCAAGAGTGTACATGCAATTTTATATGCATGAAGCTAAGTAATTATGGGAGGGGGAGATTGGTTTTTTAAGCTGCATTTCTGGTGATTCATTGAAAGAATGTTGATTTTGTGTGCTTTATGCAATCAGGTAGTCATCTTATTATATTGTAGCATTGCAACAGAGAATATAAATTGAAAAATTATGTGATGAACTAATTCAAAATCTTAATGAAATCCATGCTGTAAATAGAGGGGAAGTTATTTTAGTAACAGATTTCATTATAGGTACTTGTATCTTAAGGAATTGTAGGTTGTTTAGTTTTCTTTTTCCTGTTCTTTAATTTTAAAGTGCAGGTTATTTCTCGGTGGAATTTATTTTGTTTGTTGATTAGCCAATCTCACTTCATCCTCCTATCAACACTTCAGCAAACTGTAATCACATTTGTTGGAGATGACTTATAAATTTCACCAATCCCACTGTTTCTTTGCCTTGGAGGACTCTTTTCTTCCCTGATTGTCATCATTTTACTAAAGGATGAAGTGCTGCACATTTTTTTTTATATGTGGTTGCATACAGTTGCAATATTGTTTGATTTTCAAATTCAAAATACCATAGATGATCTCTCTCTCTATTTCTAGGCATGTAAACATAATTAGCATGTGAATTGATTTTCTAGAAGGTGTTTGCACTAACACTTCTCTTCCATGTGAGGTTGAAGTTCGGCAACTGAAATTGGGTACTTTTACTAGTTGATATGAGTTGTAATTTTGCTTGGCCACATGTCCCACCAATAATGCTGTTATGGAGCTACCATATTTAGTGTAGTTTTACTGTTGTTTAGTTATTCAGTGTTTATCATGTTATTAATAGTTTCTTTGTTAGTGGGTGTTAGTGGGGTGGTTAAGCAAGTTATTTATTATAATGGGTAGTTATTAGTGGGTAGTGGCTTAGAGGGTGGTTTTAGCTTTACATTTAGTTGTTTAAAAGGCTGTGATATAAGGAAAAATATAAGGAGAATTTTTATAAAAAGGTTTTGAGTTCCTAAAACTCAGAGATTGTAGAGTTCTCTCTCAACGAACTCTAGGAGATTGCAGATTCTCTCTAAGTCTGTCACCATTGATAGAAGGAAGGAAACTCCTTCTAAGATATCCATCCCAAACTTGATCCTCTAATTCAAAAGACTCATAACTAGATCCAAATTTGGGGCTGTAACATTTGGTATTAGAGCCATTAGTTATGGGGGACTGAATTCAAGGCCAGCTTAACAAACTCTTCAACTTACTCTTAGCTGAGCAACAAGCCAACCAGTCTAGAAATGAGAAGGTGGAACAGCTTCACGCCAAAATGGATGCCATGTCTCTTGACTTGGAGTCGACAAAGAAGGGGCTGTCCTCTTCCAGCGCTGACAGTCAAGTGAAAACACGGAGAGATAAGGGAATTTCTGGTGCCACGGTTTTAGAAAATTCTGGAGGAAATTCAATTGTTTCAAAATTCACAAAGTTGGATTTTGTTGGGCCACCGATAAGGAGTAATGAGTTAGGAAAGTTGGGAAAATTAAAATAATCTACAACTATTGAAGAGCCAATAGTTTTCCAGTGATCATTTCAGGTTTTAATAGTTATGTGTCTGGCAGACAAGGCAGAGCAAAAGAAAGAAATAATCAAAGAAAAGCGATTGTTAACACAACTGGAGTGTCTTGCTTGTGACTTGGCAGCCTCTAGATGGGAAGGGATTGGGAAGAAGCAATTTGAGAATAACGTAAAGGAAACATTTGAGGAGCCATTTGATCTAGGAATTTTAATTAAACATAAAAACGCAATAAACAGCACCTTATTTGCAGCATTAATAGAGGGTGGCAGTAATTTTATTTGCGTCATATTTTTATAAATTAAAGATTACGTGTCATTCATCCTTTGCGCTTGAGGACAAGTGCCTTTTTCGAGGGGCAATGTAATGTTATGGAGCTACCATATTTAGTGTAATTTTACTGTTGTTTAGTTATTCAGTGTTTATCTTGTTATTAACAGTTTCTTTGTTAATGGGTGTTAGTGAGGTGTTTAAGCAAGTTATTTCTTGTAATGAGTAGTTATTAGTAGGTAGTGGCCTAGTGGGTGGTTTTAGCTTTACATTTAGTTGTTTAAAAGGCTGCTGTGATATGAGGAAAAATATAAAGGGGATTTTTATGAAAAGGTTTTGAGTTCTTAAAACTCAAAGATTGTAGAGTTCTCTCTCAACGAACTCTAAGAGATTGCAGATTCTCTCTAAATCTGTCACCATTGATAGAAGGAAGGAAACTCGTTCTAGGATATCCATCCCAAACCTAATCCTCTAATTCAGAAGACCCATAACTAGATCCAAATTTGGGACTGTAACAAATGCTATTATGGTTACAAGTTCCAAGTAGAAGTGCCACTTGTGTGGGTTAGTACTGTGCTCAGCCTCAAACCAGATACAACCCAACAGAATGATATTCTCATATTTTCCCCTAGATAAAAGCGTTAATCTTTATAAAAAAATCCACCCAGCTCATAAGAACACAAATTGAATGTGCTTCTATGACTTTTTCACTTGTACATTTTGTTATTTACTAAACATTGTGCTTGCAAGAAGAATGATGTAAGTTCCTAAATATCCAACTTTAAGCCAAAAATGCTTGGATTCAAGGAAAAGAAGTTGATAGAATTGTGAACTAATACTGATGTAAACTAAAAGGTAAAAGCAAACAGGTGTATTTTGGATATTTCTGTGTTTTCTTGAAATTTCTTTTATCCTATAGTATATTGTTCTTTTTCCTGTTCCAATCTTCACATTTTTTGCTATTGCTACACAATTATGGAGCCAAGTTTACTTTAAGGGTTGGGGTTGTCTTTAATTAGCAGTTCTTAATAGACTTACTAGCAATAATCTGTTTGTTTAGAGATTGTTTGCCGACATCTGAGTTATGTCCTGACATGGTTTTGTACCCATCAGCACCTTTCCCTCTTTTATTTTTGCATCATGGAGTATCTTATGGCATTTTACTCAGCTTATGGGTTTAACTAGAAAATTTGGGGGCGTCGTTGCTCATTCATTTAAGGATTTAACAAGGAAACTTGATAAAGAAGTTCTTTAGGGATTTACAATGTGTGCAGTGGATTGATGTACATAGGCGGAGAGAAATTCTTTCAATTATTGTTTCTTTTGCTTTCTTATCATGAGTAAAGTTCTCTGTCCTAATTGTACTTACTTGCTATTCTTGAATATAAAAATTTCATCAGTAAGAAAATGCAACCAATTGAAATAGAGAAAATTCATAAAGTATTGTATTTGAGGTTTGGTTACAAGGTTGAGTTAGCTGACCCACAATGTGTTTGGAACCAAAACAATTGAATCTGAATAATTTATTTTGGGTTAATATTTTGCAATGTGCATCCCAAATATTATCATCTTATAAGGTATTAAGTTATGGTAACCTATGTTATTAAAAGGTGCCATGGCACCATGATTATTAAAAATTATAAAATTGACATTCCCATTATGATTATTGTCATGTGATTGCAAACATTGTTCTTAATTTCACCACGGCATAGACATCCTTATTATAATCATTAATTAGATGGCCCTTGTATTTTTTAATTTCTTGCTACAACTTTGTATTGTTTCTGCTAATGATGATGAATTTTGATTTGATCTTGTTGTTTGTCAGTTGTCTTTATAATGTTGATTTATATGAAGAGATGAGAATCCTGTTTTTGGTCAGTATCTCAATTTCATAAAAACCATGCCTATTTGCTAACTTGAACTGTTTTTTACTTTCAGATTTAAAGATAGGCAGAACTAGTATGGATCGGTTTGATGGCCCTGCATCTCTCATGATTGTATCGGATCTTGATTTTACAATGGTAATCTATTGGCTTCTCATTCATAATGTTCTTGGACCTTGGTATAATACTCTAGTGATTTTATTTATGTACTTTTGTTCACAGGTCGACCATCATGACCCGGAGAATCTCTCACTTCTTAGGTTTAATGCTCTATGGGAAGCCTATTACCGTCAACATTCTCTGCTTGTTTTCTCCACTGGCAGGTCACCTACAATTTATAAACAGTTAAGGAATGAGAAACCTTTGTTGACCCCTGATATAACTATAACATCTGTTGGAACTGAGATTATGTATGGTGAATCAATGGTAAGAGATATTGGCTGGGAACAATATTTGAATCAACACTGGAACAGAGAAATAGTCACAGAGGAAACAGCCAAGTTTCCTGAGCTTACTCCTCAGGTGTGTTGTATAGCTACTTGGCATCAAATGTTAATAACTGATAGTACAGTCTAGATCATTGCCCGAGTGACATGAATTTTATTCATGTATGAATGAGTATTCTGTGGAAATAAACACAAATGTTAGCACATATGTGGTAAGGGGAAGACTTACATACACTTTATATATAGACCCACTCTGTTGTGTTCACGTGCCCAAAATCTCATCACAGGTCTATTAAGAGTGAAATCAGATTTAGGAGCTAACGCTTTTGGTTTAAATTTGTTCTTTCCTTGACCTATGATTGCGAAAGGGGAAAAAAAGAACGTGAGCTCATGGGAGGGAGCTCTAACCTTAGACTCGTTAGGAGAGAGAGTCTAGATCTCAATTAGTTGGAAATAATTTGCTTGTTTATTTAATACGTAAAAAGCTTCCAATTTATAGAGGAGTACAAGCACTAATAAAGTAATTATAGTAGAAGTAAGTTTCCTAAATAGAATAGGAAACTACTGAAAGGCAACTACTCGAAGATATCCTATCATAATTAAAATAACTAATTAGGAAGTAATAATAATATTTAAACAGAAAATAATAGAACAACTAAACTGAGCTATTGCATCCCATGAAACCTGCGCATATTTAATTCTGCCAATTAATCTTGTGGTCCATGTCGCTTGTAGGAATTACCTACAAACACATCCATAACATTACCCCCCGCCTGGAGAAAGAGCTTGTCCTCAAGCGTAAAAGCTGGATAACTAAGCGAAACTAATCCATAGGCTCCCAAGTAGCATCAGAATTTGACATACCAACCCAACTAACCAATAGCTCCCAATTGCCCCAGTTTAATCGCGCTTGGAGAACCTTGGCTGGCTCAGGTATAATGCGGCCATCAACAGTAGGAGGTAAAAGAGGCAGATCAGATGGAGGCAGCCCCTTATAAGACTTCAATAAGGAGACATGACAAACATCATGAAGCTTGCTAGAGAAAGGAAGGTCCAGTTGATAAGCCACTTCACCAATCCGACCTAAGACTTTAAAAGGGCTGTAATAATGAGGAGCAAGCTTATGACCAGGTTGTTTAATTACGGAGAGGTGACGATAAAGAGACAGGCTCACCCACACAAGATCACCTATAGCAAATATTAATTCACGATGGCCCTAATCATAATAAGTTTTCATGCGAGTCTGAGCTGCTTGTAAACTGTTAAGGATTAGATGTAAATAAGAGTTATACTAGGAGTTAGAGTCCTAATAGGTTTATAATATCTTGTATATAAATATGTAACCCTATTTGATGAAATACAATAACAACATTATATTTTTCATACTAAATTACATGGTATCAGAGCCTTTGGCTCGTTGATTTTTTGTTGTTTCACTATAAAGCTTCTAGGTCAGAAGCTGTTTTGTGTGATTTGCGGCTGTCTCTCTAGGTAAGTCACCTAGACCTCGTTTTTTGTCTCACCGCCACTCAAGGGAGGAAGAGCAACCTCCGATCGGCGCTTTCCCGAAATCCAGTGACCAGGTGACTAGCGAGTGAGCCTCACGCGCCGTTAGAAGATTCTGACGTTGTCCCACGCGCCTGCGAGTGGAAGCGTGTCCAGCGGTTTCCGGCGATCGGCCTTCCAGTTTCAGGGTCGATTTGACGTCAGTAATAGTTTCCAGTGGTTAGTTTTTCGATCTAGCAACGTTTTGGTAGGCGTTTTGATTGTTCTTGCTACTGCTGTGTGCGACTTTGATTTTGCTGGGTTTGTGTTATTATTTGGTGCCTCAGTTTCTGTTGGAGTGTTTAGTTTTTATTCATAATGGATACTGACCCCCAAGATACAAAAGTCATTATTATTGAATTGATTCCAACAATGAATAAAATCACAGAACATAAACTGAAAGGGACTAATTATTTAGATTGGAGTAAGACAATTAGTATTTGCAGAGTGTTGAAAAGGATGATCATCTAACTGATGATCCACCGACTGGTAACACCAGACAAACTTGGCTAAGGGAAGATGTTAAGCTATTTCTACAGATTAGAAATTTTATTGACAGTGAAGTAATTGATTTAATTAATCACTGTGAGTTTGTTAAGGAGTTGATGGAATATCTTGAATTTTTGTACTCGGGAAAAAGCAATTTGTCTCATATGTATGAAGTTTGTAAAAGATTTTATCGGGCTGACCAGCAAGATAAGCCCCTTACAGTTTATTTCATGGAGTTTAAGAAGATTTATAAGGAGCTTAATGTTTTATTGCCTTTTAGCATTGACATTAAGGTTCAACATACTCAATGGGAACAAATGGCTGTGATGAGTTTTCTTGCACGTCTTGCACCAGTTTTTGATACTGCCAAATCTCAGGTTCTTTCAGGCAATGACATTACCTCCTTTCAGGAGACTTTCACAAGATTACTACATACAGAAGGATCTCATACACCTTCCTCTTCTGAAAACAGTGCCCTTATGAGTCGTAATCAGGTAGCTAGACTGCCAGGAACCAGAGAAAGAGGAGGAAATAACCGTAGTAATGGAGCAACCAATCAGGGAACAAGCATTATTATTTGCCATTATTGCCATAAACCTGGTCATACTAAAAGATACTACAAGAAACTGATAAATAAGCCGCCAAGGGCAAATATGGTCACTCAAGATTCTGCAATTACTTATTCTGCCAACACTGTAACAATTTCTGCTGCGGAGTATGTTGAGCTCTCTAGATACCGTTCCTCTAAGTCTGCTGATTCCTCAATTGCTGCTGCTACCAATTCAGGTATTTCTAATACATGTCTCATGTCTACCTCATCAGAGTGGGTCATTGATTCTGGTTGCACAAATCACATGACAGATAACCCTAGTCTTCTATCTTCATTAAAAGAACTTGAAAAATTTAATCGTCATGTTACTTTAGCTGATGGGTCCACATCTTCTATCAAGTATATTGGAACCGCTAATCCCATCTCATCTTTTCCATTGTCTTCTGTTTTTTGTTTGCCTCGCTTTTTGTTTAATCTATTGTCTGTTAGCAAAATTACTCGTATATTAAACTGTTGTATTAAATTTTATCTTACCTATTGTGTGTTTTAGGATCTTTTGACGAAGCGGATTATTGGTAGAGGACGTGAGTCTAGTGGCCTTTTTCTTCTGGATGAACCAACTTCATTATCTCTTGCTTGTGCGGGTGCTCTATCTCCTCTTGAGATTCATTGCCGTTTGGGTCATCGTTCATTGTCAACTTTAAAGAAGTTATGTCCACAGTTTCAGAATGGTATTCTCCATCAAACATCGTGTGTTGATACTCTTTCTCAAAATGGAGTTGCAGAAAGAAAAAATAGACATCTTCTTGAGATTGCTAGGGCACTTCTATTCCAAATGAAGGTCCCTAAACATTTTTGGGTTGATGCTATTTCTACTGCATGTTTCTTGATCAATCGCATGCCTTCCTCTATACTTAATGGTGAAATTTCTTATAATGTATTATTTTCCTCTAAGCTCCTATTCCCCATTGAACCTCGTATTTTTGGTTGTACTTATTTTGTTCATGATGTTCGTCCACAAGTATCTAAATTAGATCACAAGTCCCTTCGTTGCGTTTTCCTTGGGTATTCTCGGCATCAAAAGGGGTATCGTTGTTTCTCTCCCGATCTTGATCGATATCTTGTTTCTGTAGATATCACATTCTTTGAGACTATTCCATTTTTTCCTTCTTATTCTATATATAAGAGTGAGGGGGAGGATGATGGGCTTTTAGTCTACACTATCCAGCACTTTCCTAGCTCTTCTACTCCTATTCCTACTCCTATTCTTGATCTTACACTTACTCCTGCTACAACATCTACTGCTCCTATTCTTGTTCTTGCACCTGCATCTGCCTAGCCTCGTTTTGAACAGGTTTATTCTAGAAGATCAGGGACTCTTGACTCACTTCCCGCACCAGTCGCTTCAACAGAAGATCCAGTCATCTCTACTCAACCGGAGCCTATACCATCCACTCCTCAGACGGACCTTGACCTTCCCATTGCTCTTCGAAAAGGTAAACGACAGTGTACCAATCCTATTTCTTCTTTTGTCCATTATGATCATCTGTCTGCTTCCTCTTGTTTTGTCAATAACCTAGACACTATTTCTACTCCTAAAACTGTTGTTCAAGTTTTGTTCCATCATGGTTGGGTGCAGCAATGATAGAGGAGATGCTGCCTTAGATACTAATGGTACCTGGGATATTGTGCCTCTCCTGGCAGGTAAGAAAGCTATTGGTTGTAAGTGGATTTTTACCATTAAAATGAATCCTGATGGATCCATTGCTGGTCTCAAAGCTCGCCTAGTTGCTAAGGGCTATTCTCAAATCTATGGCCTTGATTACTCTGACACTTTTTCTCCTGTTGCCAAAATGTCTTCTGTTTGTTTGTTTATTTCCTTAACAGCTACTTTTGCTTGGCCTTTACATCAACTGGATGTTAAGAATGTTTTTCTTCATGGGGATCTTCAAGATGAAGTTTACATGGAGCAACCGCCAGGCTTTGTTGCTCAGGGGAAGTCGGGTAAAGTGTGTAAACTTCGCAAATCTCTTTATGGCTTAAAACAGAATCCTCGAGCTTGGTTTGGTAGATTCTGCGATGTAGTACACCAATTCCGCATGCAGAAGAGTACTTCTGATCATTCAGTATTTTTCAGAAGGGCTAAGACTGGTTTGGTTCTACTGGTAGTTTATGTTGATGACATTGTTATTAAAGGGAGTGATTCAGCTAGCATTACATCACTCAAGTCGTTTCTCCAAACTCAGTTTCAGGCAAAAGACTTAGGGTCATTGCAGTATTTTTTGGGTATTAAAGTATCTAGGTGTAAGAGAGGCATCTTCTTATCTCAAAGGAAGTATGTCCTTGACTTATTATAGGAAACTGAAAAGCTAGGTGCCAAGCCATGCAGTGCCCCAATAACTTCTAATTTGCAATTTTCAACTAATGGTGAGCTATTTGATGATTGGTGGGTAAATTGAATTACCTTACAGTAACACGTCCAGAAATTGCTTACTCTGTGAGCGTGTTAAGCCAATTTATGTCTTCTCTTACTGTTATCCATTGGGAAGCTTGAGGACAGATTTTGTGCTACTTGAAAGGTAATTCGGGTCATGGCTTGCTTTATAGTAATCACGGGCATTTGGATATTGAGTGTTTTTCAGATGCGGATTGGGCAGGTTCGAAGATTGATAGAAGGTCAACTTCAGGATATTGTCTTTGTGGGAGGAAACTTGATATCGTGGAGAAGCAAGAAACAAAATGTAGTCTCACAATCAAGTGCTAAATCAGAATATTGAGCTATGGCTCAATCTACTTGTGAATTAATTTGGATTCGTCAAGTCGTCAGAGGAAATTGGCTTCAAGTCGTCAGAGGAAATTGGCTTCAAGTCGTCCTTGCCTACAAAATTATGGTGTGATAATCAAGATGCTCTTCACATTGCAGCAAATCCAGTATTCCATGAACGAACAAAACATATTGAGATTGATTGTCATTTCATTCGTGAAAAGATACAACATGGTGTTATCTCTACAGGGCCCGTTAAAATGAGTGAACAATTAGGAGATATCTTTACAAAACTCTAAATGGACCTCGGGTTGACTATCTTTGTAATAAGTTGGGCATGATTAATATTTATACTCCAACTTGAGGGGGAGTGTTAAGGATTAGATGTAAATAAGAGTTCTACTAGGAGTTAGAGTCCTAATAGGTTTATAATATCTTGTATATAAATATGTGACTCTATTTGATGAAATACAATAACGACATTATATTTTCCATACTAAATTACATAAACGAAGATAAATGTCAGCTAAAGCAACATCCTGTTCATGTAAAGCCTTGTTGACAGCCTCAACACAAGAGGAACCAGGAGCATAAGATAGCATGCGAGGAGGATCTCTTCTGTAAACCACTCAAAATGGAGAAGTTTTGAGAGCAGAATGAAACGAAGTGTTATAGCAGAATTCAGCCCAAGGTAACCAATCAACCCAGCTCTTTGGCTTATCTCCAACAAAGTAGCGAAGATGCATTTCAATGATACAATTCACAACCTCCGTTTGCCCATCAGATTGGGGATGATAAGCGGAAAAAATGGCTAACTTAGTACCACACAAATGGAACAACTCTTTCCAAAAATGACTAGTAAACACCACATCTCGATCACTCACAATTGATTTTGGTAACCCATGCAAATGATAAATATTGGCAAAATATGCATGTGCTATAGAAACTGCAGTATAAAGATGCGAAAGAGGCACAAAATGGGCATATTTCGAAAATCTATCAAGTACTACAAACAAAATAGTTTTACCATTAACCTTCGGCAACCCGTCGATGAAGTACATGGAGACATCCGGCCAAATCTGAGTTGGTAACGATAAAGGTTGAAGCAACCTAGCAGGATGCAGGAGATCTGACTTATGTTGTTGGCATACAGCACATGTTTCGACAAATTCCTGAATGGTTTTTCGCATCCCAAGCCAAAAAAACTCACCATGAACCCTTTGTAAGGTCTTCTGAATTCCTTCATGGGTCCCATTGTGAATTGCAGTAATAATTAATAGAACAATAGGAGAAGTGTACAGCAAATAGACTTGTCTCCGGAAATAATAAGGCCATTATGTATTGACTAGTTACCACTCATTTCACCATTCAGAATCTAATCTCCCAACTTGGAAAAAGACGCATAAGCTGTGATTTCATCCCGTATGTTATCCAATAATAGTATAATGGGTGGTGATATGGCAAACAAGGATCCAACCTCTTCATCCCTATGGGAAAGGGCATCCGCAGCCTTGTTCAAGTGCCTAGATTTATATTCTACCCAAAAATCATAACCGAGCAACTTACTAAGCCAATGTTGCTGTGGCAAAGTAGTTAACTGCTATTCCAAGAGGTACTTGAGACTGTAATGATCAGTCCGAATGAGGAAGGCTCTTCTCCACAAATATGGCCTCCAATGTTGAACCACTTTAGCCAAGCCAATGAGTTCTCTTTCATATGCTGCCAACTTAAAGTGTCTATCTGCTAACTTTCGGCTAAAAAATGCAATTGGGTGCTCTTTTTGTTGGAGGATAGCACTTATTTCACTTCCGAAGCATCACATTCCACAACAAATTCGATTTCAAAATCAGGTAATTGCAAGACTGGAGCTTGTGCAAGGGCTGTTTCCAAGTTTTGGAAGGCATTCAAGGCTTGCTCAGTCCATTGGAACCCATTTTTCTTTAACATGCTTGTTAACGGTGCTGCAATGTGACCATAATCTTTAATGAACTTGTGGTAATAGCTTGCTAGATTGAGGAAGCCTCGCACTGCTTTAATTGAATTAGGAAGTGACCAATCTGTTATTGCTGCAATCTTGTTGGTATCAACTGAAACTCCAGAGCCAGTGATGATATGCCCAAGATAAGAAACTTGTCTAGCACTAAATGAACACTTAGACTTTTTTAGAAAAAGATGATGAGATCTTAATAAGGAGAACACCAATCTAATGTGAGAAGCATGTGCCTTCCACGACCTGCTATAGATCAAAATATCATCGAAAATACTAAAACAAATTTGCGAAGGTAGGAACAAAAAACCTCATTCATCAAAGCTTGGAAAGTTGATAGAGCATTTGTAAGGCCAAAGGGGATAACCAGGAATTTAAAGTGCCTATGTTGAGTGCGGAAGGTAGTTTTCTCAATATCCATTGCTTTCATGCGAACTTGATGATAGCCCGACTTCAAATCCAGTTTGGTGAAATATGTGGGTCCATGTAATTCATCTAGCAATTCATCCACTACAGGAATTAGGAATTTATCTTTAACTATTTTAGCATTTAGTTCCTGATAATCAAGACAAAACCTCCATGATCCATCGTGCTTCTTGACAAGCAAAACAGGTGATGAAAAAGGAGAATGACTTGGTCAAATGATCCCTTGTTGCATCATCTCTAAGCACTGTCTTTCAATCTCCTCCTTTTGTAGATGTGGATATCTATACGGGCGAACCACCGCTGGAGTTGTGCCTGCAATAAATGAATTCTATGGTCACACTTGCGTATAGGAAGGTAGGCCTGTGGGTTCCATGAATAAATCTGAAAATTCATCAAGTAGTTTAGAAAGTAATTCCTTGTTATCCATTGTTTGTTAAATGGTATTGATATGGGATTCAGCCCGACTCAGTCGACCATGTAGAGTGATTTTCTTTTTTTGCTCGATTACAAAGCACATAGTGAGAGTCTCAAAGTTCCACCAAATAGGTGCCAACGTCTTAAGTCATTTCACTTCTAACACCACATCAAATCCATCCAATGGTAGAATATAAAATTCTATAGAAAATGACACATCTTCCACTTGAAGTATTTCTGTAGAAAGCCTTGCATAAGGAATTTTTTCTCTATTCGCGACTGTCACTTGCAAAACGGTGCGTGATATCAATTGTAGTTTGAGTCTTTGGGCTGCTAGCTGACTTACAAAATTATGCGAGCTTCCCGAGTCTACCAATACTGTTATGGCACACCCTTTCATTGTTGCTACCAATTGCATTGTATGAGAATCTCCATGAGAATCTGGTAATCATGTAATAGGATGCAATGAAATTGCAGGCTCGTTTGGTACAGAATCATCATGTGCTATTATCTGTGCTTCCGACTCATCCAATTCTAGCCAAAACAACTCTTTACATTGATGCCCCATAGAGTTAAGTTCATCGCAATTGTAACACAGCCCTTTAGCCCTTCGATCTGCTATTTCAGCTCGGCTTAATCTCTTGATGAAGGGTGATTTAACGCTGCTAGCACTAGAAGTTGGAGTGATACTAACCTGATTATGAGCTGTCTTTTGTACAGGTGCAGAGCTGTCCCCTGCAGATGACCTCGAGTTTGACCATGAACTTGAGTAAGTCCCCTTTTTGCTGCTATTTGTTTTTCCCAACTGCTTTTTCCTTTCGAAAGCGCTTGCCCAATTCATTGCAGTAACCAAATTGGGTGGATTATGCATCTCGACATCCAACCTTATAGTTTCCGATAACCCGGCTGTAAAAAGACCGACCTGCTGGTCATTCCAGACTGTTGTGGCCCTTGCTAATAACTCTTGAAACTGCCTTTGGTATTCCTCAAGGGTGGGCCGAAATGAAGATTGCAATAATTTTTAAAAATTTTCCATGAAACCCTTGGTTCTTGTTGCTCCAATCTACAGTACCAGAGTTGTGCTTCTCCAACCATATGAAACACAGCCAAACCCACCTTATCACCCTTTTGCATTCTTTGATTAAGAAAAAATTGCTCACACCTATGAAGCCAACTTAATGGGTCATCCGTCCCAATATGTAGGAAATCTGATTTGGTGTATCGCAGAATTATTGCTGTGCCAGACCATATCTCCACTCTTTCCTCAATTCCACCATTCTTGTTTTGTAGAGTTGAATTGTTGTTTGTCTCCTCGATTCCTTGAAGTATTCGAGCTTCATTCTGTACCTGTATTTCTTGTAAAAGAGCCTTGATCTCGTTGATTGAATCTCCCACCACGTTTGGCTCTGATATTAAATTGTTGTGTTCACGCACCCAAGATCTCATCACAGGTCTATCAAGAGTGAAATCAAATTCAGGAACTAAAGCTTTTGAGCACCTAAGATCTCATCACAGGTCTATCAAGAGTGAAATCAAATTCAGAAGCTAAAGCTTTTGTTTTAAATTTGTTCTTTCCTCGACCTATGATTGCTGAAGAGGAAAAAAGAACGTGAGCTCATGGGAGGGAGCTCTAACCTTAGACTCGTTAGGAGAGAGAGTCTAGATCTCAATTAGTTGGAAAAATAATCTACTTGTTTATTTAATACGTAAAGCTTCCAATATATAGAGGAATACAAGCATTGATAAAGTAATTATAGTAGAAGTAAGTTTCCTAAATAGAGTAGGAAACTACTAAAAGGCAACTACTCGAAGATATCCTATCGTAATTAAAATAACTAATTAGGAGGTAATAATAATATTTAAATAGAAAATAATAGAACAATTAAACTGAGCTGCTGCATTCCGTGAAACCTGCGCATATTTAATTCTGCCAATTAATCTTGTGGCCCATGTCGCTTGTAGGACTTGCCTACAAACACATCCATAACACACTCATACACCAGCTCTATCAAACAAAAGTTTTTTGGTTCAAGCGAGGGTTATTACCAACCGTTCACTAGGGAAAAAAAAAAGAATAAAATAGTAACAATTAATTTTAAAACACTCTTCGTCAATTAGTTTGGTGTATGAGTGGGCTTATATACCAGTTGTAGGGAAGTAGTATCCATGTGGTATCATTTAGTTTCAATATGTTGAATTTTGGTGGATTGTTGCAGGCAGAAACAGAGCAGCGGCCTCACAAGGTGAGCTTTTTTGTGGATAAGGTTAAAGCCTTGAACGTTGTTAAGACTCTTTCGGAACTTCTAGAGAAACGTGGGGTAAGTGTTGATCTGAACCTTAAGACTTTGAACGGTCATGTCAATTAAGTCAAAGTGCAAGCTCAGGCATTTATAAAAATTGTACTTCCATAACTGATTTTTTTCCTTAGTTGATTGCGATATCTTTTTAACCAGCTAGATGTGAAGGTGATATACAGTAACGGGACAGCTTTGGATGTATTACCAAAACGTGCTGGCAAAGGACAGGCTCTTTTATATTTGTTTAAAAAATTTAAAGCTAATGGAAAAATGCCCGTGAATACTCTTGTATGTGGTGACTCTGGTAATGATGCTGAACTTTTCAACATTAATGAAGCATATGGTGTGATGGTTTGTATCTTTATAAGCTTTTATTATTTGTATTATAACATTTGCCTAATAGTTTAATGGTTCTTATGTCTGGTTTTACTCGCATTTTCTACATGTAGGTCAGCAATGCTCAGGAGGAATTATTGCAGTGGCATGCAGAAAATGCTAAGAATAATCCTAATATAATTCATGCAACTGAGAGATGTGCAGCTGGGATCATACAAGCCATTGGAGGTTTTGCACTGGGTCCAAATGTTTCTCCAAGAGATATCAGAGATTTTCAAAAATGCAAAGTAGAGATTTTCAGTCCTGGTCATGAAGTCGTGAAGTTTTATTTGTCGTATGAGCGATGGCAACGTGCTGAAATAGAGAATTATAATGACTATTTGCAAAATTTAAAATTAGTATTTGTAAGTCTAATACAAATCTAAGTCCATTTTCAATCCATCGCAATCAATACTGAATGCTGTTGCTTATATTTGAAGCTTGTTCCTAGTTATTCTAAAATTAAAAGTTTTTACCTAAAGCTTGCTAATGATAGAACTTTGAATGAATTTCTTGTTTTTGTTTTATCAGCTGAATTTTTTGAGGGCTTAAATGTCTGTAAACTTTGAAGACGTGAAAAATTAATATTTTCTGGCTGAAAGTACTTTATATGTGATTGCATGCTTTCCTTTCTTCTCTCTAGTTTCCATCAGGTACTTTCGTCCATCCCTCAGGAATGGAGCAATCTGTCCAGTACTGCATTGATGCAATGACAAGGCTTTATGGGGAGAAGCGAGGAAAGGAATATCGAGTCTGGGTGGATTTAGTCTCTTCGGCACAAGTTAGTACAGACACATGGCTTGTGAAGTTTTACAAGTGGGAGTTATCTGGTGAGATTTGTTTCATATGATATTATACTATTATAAATGGAGGCAGTTATTTAAATCTTTCTTCCCCAAAGATGAATTAACGTTCAAGTATTTTATGATCTCAATTTTAGTTGTGAAATCTGACGGCCGCTGTATTGGTATTTATGTTGTAGGAGAGGAGCGGCAATGCTGTTTGACTACAGTTTTGCTGAGTTCAAAGGTGTAACTAGAAATTGGCAATTATTGTTTGAGTAAAATCTCTTGTTCGATTCCAGCTGATCAGTGCTGTGATAAATGATAAATGATCTGATTATTGTTTTGTCGTTGGTTGGGGCAGACGAAGCTACAAGACGGGTTCACATGGATGCACATGCATCAGACATGGTTTCATGGCCCGACATCAAAGGACCAAACCACGTGGTTATTCTAGGTTCCAGTTCAAATCAGGTTAGAAATCATTTGCTTTGGCCAAGTACGCTGGAGCTATTTGTCCTCCTAGCTAGATTTATGGGGCTGGAGAATGGTGAATTGCAGGACTTGAATATTACTGGGACAGGAAATCTGTTAAAAGCTTGTTGTTACAGCTCCATTGAAGCGAGGAAGCGAAGATAATGCAAGTGTTGCTGCAGAATTTCGGTTTATTTTGTTGATTGACGTACCTGATTGGAGAAATTGTGCTGAAACGAATCATTTAGATATTTTGTTGTCCTTTGTTATGAAGTTGTAATGGTTGATGAATTGGTGAAGCTTGAAGACTGTAAATTACATGTAGTAAATTGTAAAGAAATGTAATTAAAAAAATTATTTAGATAAATTATATAAAAATGTAGCATATTAAATATGTATTTTTAATATTATTATTCAATGGCTTCTGTTGTTAAAAATAGCCTAATTAATACATTGACTAAAATCATGAATAAAAATAGAATTTTTTTGAATTATTTGAGACATTGAAATAAAAATCCTAGATAGAGGTTAGAACTAAGGATGGATGTGACAGCAATTTTTCCCTAGAAAAATGCATAATACTCCAACCATCAAAGCTCATTATTCGAGTGATTGGCACAAATATAATATATTATTTTTATTTATTTACAACTCCGTCCTCTTAGAATAATATTATTATATAATTACTTTTTTAATACTCACAGTTCTAATCTTAATACTCCCATGGCACAAAAAGACAGCTCACATTTTCTTTTTGTATGTTTCAAAATAGTCTTTTTTTTATTATTATTATTGTTAATCCTCAAATTGTCTATTATCTCCTTATTAAAATTTATTATTTTTAATAAATTCTCATTAATTTTTACTTATTATTTCAATATAATAATTATTCATTTGTTGTTAAAATGGATATAATAGGAAAGCTATAAGGATAAAATTTTCCTTTAACTATAATAACTATTATTTTTTAATATATATGAAAATAGAAAGTTGACTATATTTTTGGGATTGGATAATATTTAAAAAAACATTATATTTGTATGATTATAACATTGAAGGGTAAAACTATTGTACATAAATGTGAAATTTTATATAGATACAAATGTAGTTATCTTTTATTAAATTTAAACTACCTAAATGTGGGCTATTAGATAAAAAAATATCTAATAACTTGCTACCTATGAAATTGATAATTTTTTATTCATTTATTTAATTATATTAGTTTTTTTAAGACATTATTGGTGCTCATTATATATTCATTTTTTTATCTACATAATATTAAAGCGTAAATTTTATTTAGATTAAAATAAAAATAAGTAGTTAATTTGTATTACACTTTGACGTAAAAACTACTTGCTATAATATCTCTTATGTACTAAATTCTATTTATATATAATCAAGTGGTCTTAGAATAAAATTCAACTCAATCCCTAAACCTAGTTGTTTAGTTTCTAATTTATAAATAAAATTTTTAAAATTATAATAAGTGCCCAAAAAGAAAACCAAGTCATTATTCAATCCCCAATCCCTATCTTTTTAACTTCAAATTAATATCTATATACAAATAATAAAAAATAATAATAAATTACTTTTTACTGTTAGGTAAAAGAAAAGAAATGATATGATAATTTGAATGAATAATAGAAATCGTTTTGCTATAGTAGCATTATTATTTATGAAATAACCCATTAATTTATTTTTAAAAAATTTTTATTTAAAATTTAATTATAAAATTTTTACCAATGAGAATTAGCGAAAAATAATATTTTATACCGCAAACCGAATCCGAAAACCAAATTTAAATAGTCAAGCTCAATCGAAAAACTCTTAAATCAAATGTAAACTAGGCTAAATTGTTGGGTTAGATCAAATCGATTCAAATCGAATCGGAACCATTTAGTTAAAAAAAAAAGAGAAAGAGAGACTTTCTCTCTCCTCCTCTGTTCTCTCTCCCCGACTCTCACTGCGCGACAGTGTCACGACCCAAAACCATGGGCCGGACCGGCACTAGGACCTAGGTAAGCTTAAGGCACCCGAGGCCCGTAGTAAGCCTAAACTATCAAAATCCATCCCTATTGTCATTTGACTATCGGAATAGTAATCCCATATTATGAC
>CANUEX010027273.1:0-30209 GCA_948099535.1 Jatropha multifida | reverse complement strand
GATTTGGTCTAACCCAATGATTTCGCCTAATTCCATTTGATTTAAGGGTTTTTCGACTGAGTTAGACTATTTAAATTCGGTTTTCGATTCGGTTCGCGGCATAAAATATTATTTTTGGCCAATTCTCATTGGTGAAAATTTACAATTAAATTTGAAATAAAAATTCTTTTAAAAATAAATTAATGGGTTATTTCACATTTGATTTTTTTTAATTTATATAATATTACTGCATTAGTTTTGTTTAGATTAAAATAAATAAGTTGATTGATTTATATTGAATTTTGTCGTACAAGCTATTTATAAGATACTATTTATATACTTAATTCTATTTCATTATAATGAAGTGATCTTAAAATAAAATTCAATCCAATCTTTAAACCTAATCCTTCAATCTCCAATTTATAAATGCAAATTATTAAAATGTTAATAAGTGCCTAAAAAAAAATCAAGTCATCACTTAATTTACAACTCCGTGTCCTTAACCCCACATCAATATCTACATACAATTATAATAAAAATAATTACAAATTATTTTTACTACTTCAATTGATAATGAGCAGATGATTGAATTGATAATAGTAATAATTTTGACTATAATAACAGTATTACTTATCCAATACTTAAAGAAAGGAATATATACATATATACATAAATTCTTAAAACTTCAAAAAGAAATCTGAAACATAAATATATAATTCTAGGTTTTTTTAGTTATATAAACACAATTTTCTTTCAAATCAAATAGATTTATAATATAATTGAAAAAATGTTAAGAAAATGAAAAATGTTAAGAAAATTAAAAATATTAATCATCAACACGCCATTTATTTATTACAAGGGATATATAAATCACTTACTAAATTAAAGTGACAATAAATTAATTCAATAACTAAAAAAAATAAAAAAAAATTATTATCAAAAATATAACTCCTTTTGGAACTTAACATAAAACAACAAACAAAATATATTAAAAAAAATTATCAGTTTGAATTTTGAAAATCAATCATTCTTTAACTGAAATGTTATAATTTGATGATATTTAATATTGATGGATAAAATAAAAAAAAGAAAAGATTATAGCCAAGTTAATAAAAAAATTATAAAATAAATAATATTACAATTTAATTTTGTTTCTTTATTTTTCTAAGTTGCAAATCTAAACTTAAATAATTGATTAATAAAAAATATTGCATTAAATAAACATTATATCATCGCCAAATAAACTCTCAATTTTTACTATAACCATACAAAAAAAAGAGAGTATATTTTCTGCAGTTTTTCCTATATCCATACAAAAAAAATATTTATTTTATTTTATTAACTATATGTATTTATTTAAAAATAATTTTTAAAATTATATATAATCAAATAATAAAATTTAATATTTTTTTATTTAACCATAGATATCTCGAGTCACTGGGGAATAATTAAATTTTGCTTGCAGTGGGTTGCCCAATAATTGATAAAGTGTTTCTAACGGGTATTTGCTCCATCAATGAGGATTGAACCCTCAACTAATTTAAAGGAGAAAAGTGTTGAATTTCTAATTTTCGAATTGACTATGGATAAGACTATTTTAGTATATCTATATAAATATATAAAAATTAAGTTTCTAAAATTTGTGGCAAATTGTTAATCTATTGAATTGAAAATAATTTTTATATTTTAAAAAATTATTTTTAATGTTATTAATAGAGAATTTAATTAATATATTTAATATATTTAGTTTTTAAATAATGATAAAATTAATAATATCATTAATATTTTAAAAACTTTTTAATTTCTTTTTATAAATAATTAATAATGCCATTAATATATTTCTCTTTTATTTTTTTATTTTTAGAAAATTTATATAAACATCTATTTGAACGTAAATGAAACCACAAAAAAAATCACATCATACTTTTAACAAAAAAAAAAGATTTCTTGCAAATAATACAAGACTATTTTCATGACATTTAATAAAAAAGATCAGTATGGTGATGACGATGAAACTATAAAATATATTTGATTCTCGATGATCAATTAAGATATAATTAAATTGATATTCAAGTTTTCTTTTATTGAGGAAGATGATAATATTTCTCAACCTATTTCAGATAAAGGTAAATTTTAATATTTTTTTATGCTTTTAATTTTTATTGGATTTATGCCCATACTTTAAACTATTTATTCAACATGAATTCAATAATAATTGATAATTATAAAAATTATTTTGAAACTTACTAAAATATTTCTAGAAAAATAAAAAATTCAATATTAATTATAAACTAAATTTATATATGTATAAATTAATACATTGATCCTTTTACAAGAATTTATGAAAAAATATTATTTTTTATTTTATTTCATTGGAACTTTGTAAGTATAATATATTTGATATTTAAATCATTGAAAGTGATTATTTATTATAATAAAAATGATATTTTTATTTTTAAAACGTCATATAATATCTGCACACGAAATATAGAAAAACGACTAATTTTAAATTGTAGCAAAGTCAAAATAAAAAATTCTATTATTCTCCCCTATTCCCCTATTAATATATAGTATAAATAGATGTAACACATCACTCCATTATATTTAATGATTCAAATTCTTTATATTTATCATGAGTAAGGGCTAAATGTATAGGATACGTGATTTATTTATCGTGGCACTTTCAAGTTTAGCTTGCAAGGGCCTATAATGACCATACACGTTCACATTTCAGTGATAACTCTATCTCTCACCAAAATAAAATATAAAATATAAAATTATAATTGAATTCCTGTAAAATTGTTTCATTAAGTGAATGACACAATTATTATTAAAATATGAAAATATAGTCACAATAAATTTTTTGCAAATTTGAGGGTGCCATAAAGTAAATTGCTAAATTTAAATGTTAATGTTATGCATTAGGCTCCTAAGTAACTACTTCATAAATAATTAGAAAATGTATAAAATATTTAAAGAGTTTGTGTGTTTATTTTTGAATTTTTCATTAAGATTTTTATTAGATTAACAAATAATATTGTACTATTTTGGTTATCTGTTCAATTTCTAATCTCTGGAGAGAGGTTCAATCCTTTTAATATTATTCATGTTAATTTGAAGTCATAAATTTTATCAAAAATCATTTAGATCTTATTTATACCCAACAAGCTTCATCTAAAAAAAAATCCAAAATTTTTAAAAAAATCAACGTTTCATTATCAAAATCCATTCCATGCATGCATAACATTGACATACGCGATTACGCATACATACATACATCATGATTAGAATTTGGTATTGTGAATTTCGGAGTACATCTTTTGTACTTTTCCGCCTCTCCCAACTCTTTCACCTTTTGTTGTTCGCAGCTGCTCTCTGTGATTTTTATTTGTTTTTGACCTTTTTGCTTCTTCTCCACTCTCGATCTTCACGGTCTCTTTCCTTTTCGATCTCTCTACTCTATCCTTTCAATTTAGGGTTTCAAACTTCAACACTCTCGCCAGCTATTACTCGAATCTCGAGCTCAATCTATCTGTATTTATATTTTTCAACAAGACCTAGATTTCTGCTTAGCCCTTTAGGGTTTACAGATCTAAACAGCTTCTGCTTCTAGTTTTGCTTAATCTCTGCCTCTTATCTTAAGATGTTTTGGAAGCTTACTGCTCTTTCTGCCTCTTCTCCTGTGAGTGAGAATTCATGGCTCCAATTTTCCTTTTTCTTTTTTTACTTTTATTCCTTGATTTTGAATGTTTGTGCTGGACTATGTACTGTTTTGTTTGGCCTTTCTTGTTTGTTATTGTTTTTTCTTCCTGTTATTGGATTTTTTTTTTTAGCTTGTGAATAGTTCAATTCCAAGTTCAACTATTGACTTCTTTTTATTGTTTGATTGCTATTTTGAGCTTTCTATGTTTTATTTAGAAGCCATCGACTTAGGATGTAGTGCTTTTGGTTACTGTGATTTGTTTCTCTTCCTCAGTTTGCTTTTTTATTAACGAATGTACTACTAGTAGCAGGAGAATTCCGGGGAATTTATGGCTGTTTCATACTTATATTTTTCAAATTTTGATGTTCACTGTTCAATTGTTACTGAAAGGGTTCCCTCTGCTCGTGCAATCGAAGGGGCTTTTTACTGACATGAATGCTCTTCTTTCTTCTTTTTTACCGTCGCTCTTCGTGTTTCTGAAATCGAGGACATGTTATGGAATATAGTTTGAATCTTATATTGCTATTCAGGTTTCAATTTTCAATTGGAAGCGGCACTGTAAATGAGTTAGCTTCTACTTTCTCAATTATGCTAATTCCTTGGTTAATTGAACTGGGTTACAAGTTTTTTAATGACATTGAATTGCAAATTTGAGTGATTTTATTCTCAGAAGTGAACCTTTTCAAATTTTTAAAACCAGTAAAATGCAATAATATTTGCCTCTGGTTGCTTGCTTTAAGGTTTATTTATTCTGGTCTGTTATTGCTTTTGCAGGTGGAGTCAGTATTAGACAAGGAAAATTTCACATTAGAAGAGCTTTTGGACGAGGAAGAAATAATCCAAGAATGCAAAGCTTTAAACAGTCGTCTCATCAATTTGTAATTTTTTCCCCTGTTTCACCTGAACTCCATTCGTACTCCTTTATGAATAGTGCCTCTTCTTTTTCTGGGCACCGTTTAGTTGAATGTGGTGGATTATCATCATATGTATTTTTTTGGCAGTCTACGGGATAGAGCCCAGGTAGAACAGTTATTGCGTTACATTATTGAAGAAGCTCCTGAGGATGCTGAAAGCAAACGAGCCTTCAAGTGTGCCAATTTGACTTACAAAAGAATAAGATTTGTTTTGATTTGCCTATTGTAATTTGCATTTGATAACTTACTTTCCTTTTTATTTTTAAGGTTTCCCTTCATTGCCTGCGAGATATTTACATGTGAAATTGATGTTATTCTTAAGACTTTAGTGGAGGAAGAGGAGGTAGGTTTCGGTATTCCCTTCCTCTGATATAATTCTGGAAGTTAATGTGGTAGTGAACTTCATCTCTTCTAAACCTTGTTTCTTTTTCTGCTGTTGCAGCTTATGAACTTGCTCTTCTCTTTCTTGGAACCAAACCGACGTCACAGTGCCTTGCTGGCTGGGTATTTCAGCAAGGTATGCTGTTCACTGCTTTATCTTCAGTTATCTTCTTGTATGTTTTTTCTTTGTTCAACCACTTTTTTTATGCTACTTGCTGTTGAATTTAGGTTGTTGTTTGCCTTATGGTACGCAAGACTGTCCCACTTATGAACTATGTTCAAGTGAGTAAATTTTTTCCCTGAACACTTGTTCTTTTACCAATAATATCTGCCTTGTAGTTTTCTTACATCCACAAGGGCTACCTAGTTTCAGATACATGTTGTGTGCTATTATGCATACTATTATGGTTTATGTTTTGCTTAAACTATCTCTATGTCATGAATTATTTTGTTTGTTCACTATTTGAATTTAACAGGCTCATCAAGATGTTTTCCGTCAACTGGTTGATTTAATTGGAATAACATCCATCATGGAGGTAATTGAGATATTTGAATGTCACAGTGGTTTCCATTTAATAAGTTCTCACTTTTTTGTTCTGTTGATTTTTTATATTAATTGCTTCATGCAGGTTTTGGTGCGGCTGGTAGGGGCAGATGACCATGTGTATCCCAATTTTATCGACGTGATGCAGTGGTTGGCTGATAGCAATTTACTGGAAATGATTGTGGACAAATTGAGTCCTTCTGTAAGTGAAATTTTGCTCACACAATGGACTTAATACAACCAATTCAGCAAATTCAATTTCGATTCATCAATATTCAGAAGTATGGATCAATCGTTCTGAAATGGTTTCAGTGTGTGTGTGTGTTATTGTACTTGCTCAGATAGTTATTTTCATGTGTAGTGCTGGTCCTGATTTTGGTCATATGTAGGCAGTCACATTGCCTGTGTAGTATAGCCAGCTCTTTTGAATGACAATCAATTCTAATATGCTCCTGTTTGAGTTCAGTTCTCAATTTCAATTTTATTTCCTTTCAGTTTTTGGGTCTTCATTTATTTTACAAATGTATTAATTTTGGGTTCTCTAGGAGACAGGAGAAAAAAGGTTAAGGACTTGTGTGGGAATTGCAAAGATAAAAACTCAAAATAATGCAATAATATAGAAATGTCAGCAATAATAGAATTTTAAAATCAATCTGCTGCATGCATAATCAGCCTTTGCTCGTATTTCTGTCTTTGAACATTTTCTTTTGCATATGTCAGAGCCCTCCTGAAGTTCATGCCAATGCAGCAGAAACATTATGTGCCATAACTCGAAATGCTCCCTCAGCTTTGGCTACTAAACTCTCTAGTCCAAGGTTTGTATGATTTTGTGCTCCTCTACACTGATAATAAAATTTCTCTAGTTCTCTTTTCCTTTCTTTTCTCCATATATGTGTTAATTCATGCTGGTCATAAAATCTGTTTGCAGCTTTGTTTCAAGGATATTTGGCCATGCATTGGAAGATTCACATTCAAAATCTGGCCTTGTGCACTCACTTTCTGTGTGTATATCTTTACTGGATCCAAAACGATCTGCAATTTCTTCTCCCTTGCTTCATTCTTTCCGAAGTCAACATATTTATGAGTCTTCGATCCCTGTAAATCCGGAGACAGTTGATGCTATGCTGCCTAAACTAGGTGAGTGCATTTTTGTTTCTGTTAGACCAAATAAGAAAAAGTTTAGTTGCTTTTTTGTGTCAAAATTGTTTTTCAAATTTGGAGAAGCTTCGTCGCCATTTGACCTTCTTTGCTTTACACAGACACACGGTCTCTCTCTCTCTCTTTTTTTCTTGGTTTTGTGCATGTGTATTTTGGGAGGTGCTTGTCTTAACCCTGTAGCTTTTCATCCCATCTAACTAGTTACCTGTTTCAGATTCTTTAATCTTCTATATATAGATTGAATCTATAATTTTAGTTCAATTACAGGTTAGATAGGGAATTGACAAAAGTGATTGGTTTTATCTATTATTTTCTTATTTTTTCAGGTGACTTGCTAATGCTATTGAATGTCTTGTCTGATGAGAAAATTTTGCCTACAACATATGGAGAACTGAAGCCTCCTCTCGGGAAGCATCGCCTAAAGGTTTGTCATGCCTTTTTCTTTACCTTGATGCAGAAGTTGGTTCAGGAGATAATTTGTTGCTGTCACCTCGGTGAAGTTAGATTAGTGGAGTTCATTGCTATTTTCATGAGCTTGGGATCGTTATCTAATGAGTTGTTATATTAATATGTTTGTGTACTGCTGTTAGAAATGTAAAATATTGAATTTAAAATTTGGTTTATACTGAAATGAAATTTGTTTTTGAGATGAATGCTTCCATATTTATTTTAGATTGTTGAGTTCATTGCGGTGCTATTAAGGACGGGGAATGAAGCTACTGAAAAGGAATTAGTCAGCTCGGGAACCATTAAACGCGTCCTTGATCTATTCTTTGAGTAAGTTTTTTCACCCCTTTTTAATTGAGTATATGGGCAAATTATTGAAGTTGGTGTCCAGGAAACATTAGTTTCTTCACAAAGAAATCTTACTCTTTTTGTTGGCATGGATAATGGTGCTGGTCTTTTAATGGGTACAGGTACCCATACAATAATGCATTGCATCATCATGTGGAGAGTATTATATTGTCATGTTTGGAGACCAAGAGCGATGCTATGGTTGATCATCTGCTTCGGGAGTGTGATTTGATTGGAAAAATTCTCCAGACAGACAAAAACCCCACTATTTCAGGCGATCCTAATCAGGTAGACAGATATTGATGTTTTGTTGAATGAAATTTTGTTAGATGGTGCAAAATCTATGCCCCTAAAACTGATAAGAACTAATATTTGTTTGTGATCTAATGAGCAAATAGTAAGCTGGGAGACCTGGGGGGTGGGGCGTGGTGTGGGCCATAACAAAATGTTCCGTTTTTCTTAATTTAGTTAGTGCACTTACTTCTATGGTTCCTTTCTCTGACTCTTTCTTTCATCAATATATGTGGCATTTAGTTTCTGCATAGCTTTTTCAGGCAGTAGATAATTGTTTTCTATTCTTATGCAGCCAACTCTGCCTGCTGCTGGAAAACAGGCTCCACGAGCAGGAAACCTTGGTCACATTACGCGGATTTCTAATAAGCTTGTGCAGTTGAGAAACACCAATAGCCGAATTCAGACATATCTACAGGTTCTAACTGCTATTTAAATGTCTCCTAGGGAGATTGTGTCTTTGAGAAGTTTGCAGAACTTAAATTGTAGAGAATTTCTTGATTCATGTGGTGATTGCATAAATATCTCCTGTCATAGAAGCTTTTCCTCAACAAGAGTTTTTGCAATATTTTATGATTTTCTTTGATGTGAACCTGGCCTCTTTGGTTTTGCTTTTTATTTTTTATTTTTTATTTTTTAAATAATAAAGAAGTATCTCTTCATTTGGTATATGCTTCTTTTTGGGAAATGTCTATTACATACTAGCAGTATTACATGATATGATTTCCACTTGCTCTTAGCACCATATTTTTGGATATGGTGATTATTTTATTAGAATAGTTGGTTTAATGTCTTTGCTTAAACATCTTTGTTTGTAATTCTGTAGGAAAATAGTGAATGGAATGACTGGCAAGCTAGCACCTTGCAGGACCGTAATGCTGTTGAAAATGTTCATCGGTGGGCTTGCGGGTATGCTTTTTGTTCATCTATGCAATGCATTGCATTAGCCTGAATTGTGGAATGTTTTATTTGTGCATTTAATGAAACAGCTGGCTTGATTGGGTTGCCTTTTTTAGTGGTCATAAGTGGTATTTAAACAATAGAGAATTATAGATCGGTGAGGTTATCTCCCTATTTTAAAATCTAAAAGTGCCGAGATATTGATATGCTCTTGGGCAAAATATTTTAACCATTTGTAGTTGAGATTTATGATGTTGATAAGCTTTGTTTATCTATTTTATTTCCATGGCAAGGTCCTATGTGCTACAATATACTGCAAATTGATTGAAGATTTTAATGTTCCAATTGCACTATGAATAAAAAATATTTTAAAGCTATCTTCAATAAATAGAGAGAAATATCAACCCTCCAATTGGATGTAACTGCCACCTCTCTCTTTTTCCCTCACTCAAGCAATTTTTAGCTCTTGTTGGTTTGTATTTGACTGGGTGAAAAGACTCAGGTGTGACCTTAGAAACCAAGAGATCCCAGGTTTTGTTTCCACTCTTAATTGGTTTCCAAATATTTGTGTGTGAGTAGAGCACATAGAAACAAAAATGATTTAGAGTAGTTTTCTGGTAGGTATTATGCTAACAGTCGTCTACCTGATTCCATCTCTCTAGCCTACCGATATGGTAATGGATGGTGATTTTAACTTTCATCAGCAGGTATATTGTTAAAAGTTGGAATTCTTGAAAATGAGTGAAGTGGAGGAATTATCAGATTGCGAATGAGTTTTGGTGGTTTCAATTGACTATGGATTTACTCCAACATTTAAAAATTCATTAATTCATAAAGATACATATACACTTAATGTCCTGCGAAAGAAAGAAACCCAGGTACTAATTAAAAATCTTGAACTCAGCACCTTTGGCTGCTGCCTGACTGATGTTTGGATGGATGGCTGCGGACTGGTTAAGTTTTTGAAGAAGAGTGGGAAAATATTGGAATAAAATTTCTGGCTCTGATAGAAGATATGAGAATAGAAATGGGGAGTTATGCTGCTGGAGAGTGGCAGGATGATATGTTTGTATTTGTAGTTTAAGGCGGAGATTTGTTTTTCCTGGCTGGCCATGTCTGAAGAATCCAGATTGAAATGCTATGCGGTTTAAATTGTCTTTCATATATAGGATCTTTGTCCTACTTGCTAGAAAGTTTTGTTTCTACCTTTTGGGTTTGAATGCAGTATTATGATATTACAATTGTCTGAAAATTTTGAATTTGTTTTCCTTGATTTTTGCAGTCGCCCCACTGCATTGCAGGATAGGACAAGAGATAGTGATGAGGATGATCTTCACGATAGAGATTATGATGTAGCAGCTCTAGCAAATAACTTAAGCCAGGCTTTTAGATACAAAATGTATGGGAATGAGGATAATGAAGAGGTACGCCTCGATTTTTTTATATTTTCATTATTTTCTGCGTTGTCAGGTTTGTGGATGAAAACCATATCACTTATTCTAAAAAAAACATAGAGTTATGGGTCTTTACTTAATATTATCTTGGTTGCAGGATAATGGCGGCCTTGATCGAGATGATGAGGTACAGTTAGATTCTCGCGCCCTTGCCCTATCTCTGTCTTGTGTCTGTGCATATCTTAGGTTGGGTGTCCATGTTTTTCCATATAGAAATATTAGCATTGGTAAGATGTGAAACAGAAACATAGATGGATCAGAATAGAAAGTTTTTAAATATCTTTCAATATCAGATTAGATATTAGATATTAAATATAGTGTTTGCGTATTTGACATGCAGGAAGTCTACTTTGATGATGAGTCTGCTGAAGTCGTTATATCATCTTTGAGGCTTGGCGATGACCAAGGGAGGTCAGTCTAAGTGATTGTGTGATTTGACTCCTATTTAATGTTTGATATTTCATTGCAATTTTCTTTCAACTTGGATTGTGGATTGCATAATGCTCGAGAAAGTTGAAATCAGAGTAACTAAGGATCATCTAGTGTCTCTGTGGACTCTTGTATTTGGGTGGGGAACTGCATCTCAAATAAAGCTGTTCAAACTGAAAGTTAACACATCCATTGAATTTCATGATGCTTTTGACGTGAACAAAGATCTGTATTATGAGAATTTTCCTGTTCAATATAGCCATTTGGGAAATCTCCTGAACAAAGCGGCAGGCCCACAGTCCTCATAGGGTCACTGTATTAGCATGCCAAATTAATGATCCATCTCTTGATGAGTGAATAACACCTCATGTTTTTCTTAATGCAGCAGTTTATTCACAAATTCCAATTGGTTTGCATTCCAAGATGACAGAGCTGGCAATGCCCCTGTGAGTACATCACCTACGGAGATGATGGATGAAATAAACTTGAATGGAACTGCTAATGGTGGTGGTAACAGCAGCAGTGATGATGAGGTGGTAGTTGGAGAAGATGATGAGTTAACAGAGAGCAAAGAGTCTGTCAATTCCACATCCACTTCCAACACAAACTTTGCCAATGGATTTCCTGGGAGTGTTTCAATTCCACAAAGCGAGCAGGCGACTGCTTCTGATGATATTGGATTTTTCAGATTTGATACTCCGGACAGTGATGACTTGTTTGGAGACAGGCCTTTCCCTGAATGGGTAGGGTGGGGAGAAACATCAGATTTGCAATTAGGTGGGTCTAATTTGAATCCATTTGTAGATCATGATGACTCTGATGTCAATCTTTCCAGTCAAGCCGGGTTAGCAACTCCTGATGTTAATTCCCCTTCAAGTGGTGATTCCCCACTTCCAAATGGCTCATCATCCTCCAACAATTCTAGTGATGGGTCAGCGAGCAGTAGTGATACAAGCCATAAATCTGCAACCGCACCCTCATTGTTTGAAGAGGATGTCGAATTTGTTGGTGTGGAAATAGAAGGAACTGAGAAGGCGATGGAACAGGCTCTCAAGGAGGGTATAGTTGGTGAAGCAGGCCCTCTAAAGAGGAACATTATCCCAAAGATTCCAGAAAAGGAGAACTCGAATGATAACGGGAACGGGATTAAAGAGTTCAACGACGCAAACTATTGGAGGGTTGATCAAGAAGTTGCTGTGCTGGAGTGATGGTAAGTTCATTCTGCTAACTGGCAAAAAATTGGATCCTTCAGCCACTGACCCCATTTTTGGTTGGCAAGGGCTCAGGCAGCAGACATATGTATAGTGTATTTTTGTTTCAAAATGGGGTTTGGCTGGTAGGTTGTGTTATGATTTTACTGTTATTAGTTGTTATTGTTACTCCTATTGTTGTTTATTATTCAAGGTTTTGTTTCTTGCCCCGTCACTAACTCAATATTTCGCTCTCATCATATTTATATTCCTATTTACATTCTGGCTGCTGTTGTCCCTTTTTGTCTACCTTGACCTAATCTACTATGTTTTAACTCTTTAACTATATTTAAAATATTGAATAGTATCGAGTTTGGGCGAGTCAAGTTGTAATTAGATATTTATGGTGATAACTTGCTTTTTGCCTTTTGGTCCGCATTGTATATGTTTTGATTTTCATTGTACATTGACTTTGTAGTCTTTTATTTTGAATTTATTATTTTTTAGACCGAGTATTTTAAACTTATATTATTTTCTGTTATTGGAGATTGAATTATTATTTTTTTTATTTCATTACTTTTTAAATTGTGATTTAAATTATGTTCATCCATTTATGGGTTTTCCCTTTGCCTAATAATTAAATTATCATTTTAATATTCTACACTTTATTTAAATAAATTAAACAGCTAATTATTAATTTTGAGAAGTTTTATATATTTCAATATTTAAATTTTGTTTACATGAGTTTAAGGACTTTTTAAATTTTGGATATTCTAAATTAATTGTAATATTTCTGAAAATTTTATGCAAAAAAAATTCGGAATGAAATGGAATCAACGTCTATGTTCCAAAATTCTGCTCAAATAAAAAGAAAATCTTCTATATTTCAAAATTATTTTGGGAATTTTTTTAGAAAAAATAAGAGGAAATCTTACATAGACTTGTGATACAAATTAATATATATTTTTTAAAATCTAATAATAAATTTATATATTTTTTTAAAGTCTAATAATAAATTATTTATATTAAGAATTAAAAATTAGAATCTAAATTAAAAGCATGTGTAATATATTTTAAACATTAGATTAATATTTGATGATGTTGATAAGATTAATTTTGATAGGTTGAGATAATATAGATATATATGGAGGTTTGAGTAGGTATTAATATTCTCTTAATATTTTAACTGTCGGAGTAAGTAAAACACAATTATTCTATATCTAAACAAATCAAACATCATTTTGATTATTATTTTGAGAGTGTTTAATAAACATTACTCCATCGGTTCTATTTTTTTTTTATAATTACGGTATCCGGATCCTATTATCAGGATCGTCTAATCCGCTTAAGATTCAGTTCCAGTTAAAATTTATCGGTCCTTTCTACAAATGCATTTAATGAAAACAAATTTGAAAGCTTTTTTCATATACCCAGCCTGTGTTGTCAACTAAGTCACAACCTATAGATTTTTTCAGTTTTACTTTAATAATGATATTTACTATTTTCATAAAAATTAAGAAAATAATTGAAATTCATTGATATTAATAACATAAAAATTAAGAAAATAGATTTTTTCAGTTTTACTTTAATAACAATATTTACTATTTTCATAAAAATTAAGAAAATAATTGAAATTCATTGATATTAATAACATAAAAATTAAGAAAATAGTTGAAATTCATTGATATTCTAAAAACATATAGTAAAAAATTTAGATTATCCTTTTTAAAAGTAAAATATAAAAATAATTGACACTAAATAAATATAGATAAATTAAAAAAATTAATATGATTTTAAAATTCTAAATGAACGAAATAAGGTAAAATGCGTATTTATTTATATTAAAGTGAAATGGAATAATATTTAGAGGAAATTTTAAGTACTGATTAATAATTTAACATTATATATATATGTGTATATATAATTTGAGAAAATGAGACTATCCATATTGAAACCGAATAAATATATTGAAATTGTGGTAGAATTGGCTAATTCTAGTATGAGAGAAAAATATATATTTTTTAAAAAGATAAATATAATTTTTTTTAAAAAAGAAAAATGTAAAACATATTTGAACTGGAAGGAATCCAGACGAAACTTCTAGACAAATTTGAGAAATTCGTTTTTTTTATGACCTAACAACTTCCACCACGTGTACAGTTCCGAATCTTCTAGACATGCCATGCAAAAACCGGCTTAGACTAGATATACAACAGGGCATTTTTTCAATCATCCTTGCGTCTGTTATCCGAGCAGAAAAAGGTAAAAGAAAGATCCAGACTCGAAGAAGATGATAGAGGTGATTTTGAATGATAGGTTGGGGAAGAAAGTTCGCGTCAAATGTAACGAGGACGACACCATCGGCGACCTTAAAAAACTAGTCGCGGCTCAGACTGGAACCCGACCCGATAAGATTCGGATCCAGAAGTGGTACACTATGTACAAGGATCATATTACCCTCCAGGACTACGAAATTCATGACGGCATGGGTCTCGAGCTCTATTACAATTAGCTCCTCTGCTTCCTTCCTTTGGTACTTCTTTTCTCTCTAATTCCATGTGTTCGACATTAATAATTATACTAGAATGTGTTAATAATAATACTGAACTTGTATATGTACTTGATTGAAAACCTTGTTCCGCTTAACAATCTTGTCTTCGTGTTTGTGTTTGTGTTTGTTTGCGCCATCGAATTTGAATGTTTTAATTGAATTTCATTGATTTGGAGTCACAAACTTCAATTTGAGCGTTTAGGATTGTATCTTTACCAATAGGAATCGAAAGTTTTAGTTAGAGTTTTGTTACTGTGTTCTATGTTTTCAGAATCTGATAATGTGGATACTAACTTGATTATAACATTCATTTATGATTAATAAAATTGGATTTGATTGTGTTAAATTGCATAAATTTAAATATTTTTGAACCGAATATTAACAATAACTAAGTGAATGCGTTAGAATGAACTAATGTGATTCGAATTTTTCAGTTCTTATTAAAGGCTAAAGCATTTGCATTTAGCTACCAAATTAGGTGTATTGGAGAATCGCCACACAGCGTGCTCATTGTTAATTCATGTCTTACTCTTCTTAGAGACGGAGTTGATTCCTAATTTATATCTTCTCAACACGATGTGGGTCTCTAATTTATTTTCCATATAGGTATATTGATATTCGGCTACTGAAATGTGAACTTGCAAATTGGGGCTTTTTACCATAATGGTATTTTGCAAAAAATTAATTTTCTAATTAGTGTTTTTAGAAAATATTTATTAAAATGGTGTTTTGTTGACATTTTAAAGTATTATGTTTGTAATAAAATTAATAAATCTTAATTTATTTTAATGCTTTTCAGTGATTTTAGAGATCAGTGTTCTCTCTAGATTAATTTTACAAATCAATAAACCAATAAACTATATCACCGTATCAGATAGAATGTATTTAAGTTTTGTGAATATACATAAAGTAACAGTAAGGTATACAAAGTAACATTAATATTATTACGATAAAAATAACACTTTGTTATACTTAACAGTTGGAACTTCGTGTCTGCGTATAAATCTTACTAAAAGGTATATTTCATTGTAATATTGTGGTCACTTAATTTAAGGTCTCCATACTTAATTGTGTTTATATTTTAATTTATAATTAAAAAATATTTAAATTTTAATTTTATAACACTAAATGTCTTTAGCCGTTTTAATCGATTTTATGGCACTGGATTTTCATGTGGCATGTAAAAAAAAAAATATTATTTACGTGGCATATTATATGTTTTTTATTTTTAAAAATATTTTTAAGTAATAAAAATTTGAAAAGTGAAAAAAAGAAGGGAAAAAAGACACCTTAGATATTCTCTCTTTTAAACTCTCAATAAAATCTTATCACCTAAAAAACTAAATCATGTATAAACCTCAGCAGGAATCAAATTGTGTAATTCATTAATGGCGAATTAATTTCTAGCTTTGAATTTAATGTCTTCTCTGAAATTCGGTGTCGATGAGGTGTTGTTGCTTTTGTGGTGCACTTTTCGGTGAGAGAAATAACTGGCGATGGAGCAACGTTGGTTTTTTTTTTTTCTCTCTCTTACTCGTAGTTTTGAAAAAGAGAAAATTCAACAGCGGTGGAGCGATGCCTTACCCAAGAAGGGTGGCCGGTAGCTTTTGAATGAGATTGAGGGGCAAATAATGAAGGAGCAGCGCTGCTGATGAATGAAGGTTTTAGGTTTTATTAACTTAAGGGTTTCTGCTAAGTGGACAATTGTATAATGGACTGGACCAGTACAAGTGAAGCCCAAATTCAAATACAGCAAATCATAAAAGGAAAAATTATAATTTTATTCCTATAAAATGTTTAAATTAATTACTCTGTTTTCATTTTTTTTTAAATATACTATTTTATCTTTATAGTTTATTTCTGTTAAATTAAAATATGCTTTCGTCTAATGAAAGCCACTGTGAACGTTAAGTGGCTATGAAAAGACACTGAAGCTTTGTATAAAAACGTCTCTTCGTTATTCTTTTCTTGACCCAAAACCTTAAAAATAGAAGAAAAAAAAGAAACGACGGTGAAATCTCAACAACCCAAGACCACCATTGTTCTCTACTTGATTCTCTCAATAAACTCTAATTTGTCGATCTTCTCTTTAGATTGTACGTCTTATCTTTTTATTTTTCTTTGAAATTTTATTGGGTTTTATCTTATGGATATATTTTTTTTCCTGTATTGTTTTGGTTGGCTAAAGTAAAATTTTAACTTGAAATTGCAGGTGGTTGGATTTTATTTATGATAGATTAATCTTTAGTTTTATGTGTCTTATTATATTTTAAAATTAAAATTTAAGCATTTAATAATAAATGCATTGAGAGCTCTTCAATTGCTTGATAAGATTGAGTGTTTTTTTTGGATTGGATCCTTTTTTTTTCTGCTCTGTGTTTGTGTATGAGAGAGAAGGAAAGAGAGAGAGAAAGCTTGTGTAATGGAGGATGAACAAGGACATTTTGGACAATAAAGATGTTTCTTTCTCATCTGACTTTGATTTTCTCATTGACTAACGGAATAAAATGCTAAAATTTAGATAGAATGATATTTTAATTTAAGCATTCTATAGGGACAAGATTATAATTTTTTTATTATAAAATAAATAAATGGGTTTGCATAAGAAATCGAATTAATTCAAATTTGAGTTGACAAGTTAGTTATATAGGAAATTATATAATACAGCATATGTACGTTAATAATACATAGACCTTAGCATATATAGACAACGGTTATATTTTTTCCATCATCTTGTAATTCACTTCCTTCTTAATCACATTTACAAATCTACGATTCTCTGTAAATTTCCTTCGATGTTTCGTTTTTCAAGTTTCTAAACATGGTATTAGAGCTTGTACTTTCTAATCTTGATTAGTTTTATTGCTTCTTCTACTTTTACAATCTTCATCCTTGAATATCCTGCAATTGAGTAACCAGAACACATCAACAATCTGCCATGACTGCCACACCACCTAGAATAATTGAAGTGGGTGATTCAGATATATTGAAATTGCTCAATTTTGATAATCCTACAACTAATCTAGTAAGTGTTTTGCTAACTGGAAATAACTATCTTTCTTGGAGTAGATCTATGCTGATTGCACTTAGAGCTAAGGATCAGTTAGGGTTTATTAATGGTCACTGTTCTAAACCAGAGCGTAATTCAACTAATTTTGACAAATGGATGAGAGCGGACTGTATGGTAGTATCTTGGATACTAAACTCAATTTTCAAAGATATAGTAAAGGCTTTTCTATACACAAACACTGCACAAGAATTGTGGGAGAAATTGTTACAAAGGTTTGATGAAAGTAATGGACCTTTGCTGTACCAAATCAAACAAGAAATAGCTAATCTGAAGCAAGGAAATAGTTCTGTAATAGTGTATTTCACAAAGATGAAGAGACAGTGTGATGAATTAGGTTGTCTTAGACCATTACCCACATGTACTTATGGGGCTTCTAAGTCACTAAACAAAATAGAGAATGAAGATAAATTAATGCAATTCTTAACGGGGTTGAATGAGTCTATGATAATGTTAGAAATCAAATCTTGCTCGTGGATCCCTTCCCTAGCATAAATAGAGCTTAATCAATGGTTCTAATAGTTGAAAAGTAAAGGGAGATTCACACCTTGACATTCGAATAAAATGAGCACTATACTGCTAAGTATGCTAATAGACCAGGAAGTTTTCAAAGACCTAATAACAGAGACAACGGGGGTTTTGCTAGAAAGAAAGAAGAAAGGTATTGTAGTTATTACAAGGCTAGAGGGCACACTAGAGAAACTTGTTTCAAGGTACATTGTTACCCGGAATGGTTTAAAGATAAAAAACTCAAGAAGTCACAATGCTGATGCTGATGCTGATGCTGATGCTGTCACACAAGTTCTTGAGACACCATTAGAAAGTTCAGAAGTACATACAATCACCAATAGTGTGTACAATGAAGATATTGCAAGGCTCATATAGTAAGAGGTCATGAAAGCAGTGAGAGGGAAAGAAACACAACACATCAACATAGTTGACAGTGCAAAAAACACAAGTTTTGGAGTTATTGTAATCGAAAATCATTTTTTTTGTATTACACATAAGGATAAAGGAGAGTGGATTATAGATGCAGGAGCCATAGACCACATGACTCATAACCTAAAGTTTTTTTGTACCCTACACAAGTTACCTAAGCCTAGATATGTTAAACTACCTGATGGCATAGTTAAAACAGTAACATTTGCAGGAACTATCACTTTACACACAAATTTTGTCCTAAAAGATGTACTTCTTATCCCTTGTTTTAAGTGTAATCTCATCTCTATTCATACATTAGCCAAAAAATGCAACATTTCCATTACAACAAAAGTTGACCATTGTTTACTATAGGATATGCAGACTGATGATGTCATTGCTATTGGCCAAGTTGTAAGGGGTCAATATCGTCTCAGTCCTACTTCTTTTAATATAAGCATCTCATGTAATGCCATCACTTCTTGCAATAATCATAACAAACATATTGGACTATTATGGCATACTAGACTAGGACATGTTTCAAATCAAAGACTCATGCATATACCAAAAATATTGAATGGAAATATTAAGTTTGATGAATGTTTCATTGGCCCCCAATCTAAGCAATAAAGGTTACCTTTTCACCCTAGTACTAAAATAGCAAATGCATGCTTTGATCTTATACATGTAGATTTGTGGGGACCCTATGCAGTTAAGTCTATAACAGGGGCTAAGTATATGGTTACTTTGGTGGATGACCATTCTAGATACACATGGATTTATATGATAGCAGATAAGACATAAGTTATTGCGATTTTTAAACATATTCTAAGGATGATAGAAACTCAGTTTCAAACAGCAGTGATGAAATTTTGAACTGATAATGGTACAGAGTTCATAAACACCCAAATAAAAACCCTTTTTAATCAAAAAGGTATCCAACCCCAATTATCTTGTCCCTATTCACCTCAAAAAATGGAAGAGTCGAAAGAAAACACAAATCCTTATTACAAATCAGTAGAGCCCTCTTATTACAATCTAAATTACCTAAATTTTTTTAGTCTGAGATGTTATTAGCTGTCACACACATCGTTAATAGGGTACCCACAAAAACACTTAAATGGAAATCCTCCTTTGAAGTTTTACATAACAAAATACCTAATTTGAGCTATTTTAGAGCCATAGGTTGCCTTTGTTATGCCAACAATGTTACACCTGGGAAGGACAAATTTGAGGCTAGGGTTGTTCCGATAGTTATGATTGGATATGTGACACAACAAAAAGCATACAAGTTGTGTGATATACAATCGAAAAAACTCATCCTCTAAAGATGTTAGCTTTAAAGAACATATATTCCTTTTTCACAGTCCTAAACCTGAATCAAGCTAGTCTTTTTCTGTACATTCATGCATTGAAGACATAAGTACAACAACAAATCACATTCCTGTTTCACCTATTCTAACCACAGTACACACAGACAATATGCACTCTCCCAATAATACTATTACACCCATAAACATATCTCCACCACTTGATCATTCAATATCTCTCATACCCAATGTCATAAATAATAGAACAGACAACATCACAGCCATACAACCACACACAACTCATAGAAACTCATTCACAAACCTTACAATTGCAACCAGATTCATACATTAGAAAGAGTAACAGAGTTAGAAATAAACCAGCTTGGTTAAGAGATTTTGTAGCCTTAGCAACTTCCAATAACAATACATCTTCACCTACAAAATTTCAAGGTTAGTTCTTCTCATAGTTTATCCTTTTTTACTTGCTATCTTGCTTTCCAATAAAACATCTCTAAAATCCATAAACCTAAGTCTTTTAATCATGCGAAGAAAGATGACAAATGGTTACAGGCTATGCAAAATGAATTAGATGCATTGGAAGCTAATCGGACATGGATTCTTACAGATTTACCTAAAGGGAAGAAGCATATTAGATCAAAATTGGCATACACAATCAAATATAAGGCAGATGCTAGTGTAGACAAGTACAAGGCCAGGTTAGTTGCCAAGGTGTATAACCAACTATTGGGTTTGGACTACACGGAGACTTTCTCTCCAATTGCTAAATTTGTCATAGTGAGAATTTTACTTGCATTAGTTGTAGCAAAGTCCTGGTCATTACACAAACTGGACATTAACAATGCTTATTTGCATGGACACATTGATGAGGACATCTATATGTCTCCACCTGAGGAATAAAATAAGGCTAAGACAGAAGAGGTTTGTAAGTTACAAAGATCCTTATATGGGTTAAAACGGGTGGGTAGGCAACGGAACAAGGAGTTCACCGCCACCATACTCAAGTATGGGTTTACTCAGTCTCACACAGATCATTATTTGTTTACTAAAGGGTCAGGGGCTGATTTCTTAATCCTTATCATCTATGTCGATGACGTTCTTATCATAAGACCTACTAAATCACAGATTATTGCAGTTAAACTGTTCTTGCATCAGGTTTATACCATTAAAGACCTATGTTATGCAAAATGTTTTTTAGGTTTTGAAATTGCTAGATTTGCAGAAGGCATATATCTCTCACAAAGGAAGTTTATCCTAGACTAAGTGCATGATGCAAATTTAACAACACTAATGCTACACAAACACTTATGGCTTAAGGGAATAAGATATTACCTAATATGGGTTCCATGTTAGAAGATTTGCAGTAGTACAGGTGCTTAGTTGGTCGCCTCCTTGACTTAGGACTGACCAGGCCAAACATTACGTATAGTGTGCAACAATTAGGCCAGTACATGCAAGCTCCATGTACTGGTCACGTCAAGGCAACCTTACATCTTCTTCGATAACTTAAGGGTACTGCTTCCCTTGGGTTATTTTTTCCCAACATCAATTCTCTCCAACTTCGATTTTTTTGTAACGCCGACTGGGCCCCTTGCACAGTGACACACAAGTCCCTCACTGGGTATTGTATCTTCCTCGGTGACTCCTCTATATCCTGGAAAACAAAAAAATAAAGTTTCGTTAGTAGGGTAACATCGGAGGCAGAGTACCGCACTATGACAAACATGACTTGTGAACTCCAGTGGGTTACTTATATATTAAAGGATCTTGCTTTGCCATGTTTGTTACCCATTCCTCTATATTGTGACACATTAACCCTTCATATCGCTGCAAACCCTATTTTTTGCAAACAGATAAAACACATTGACATAGATTATCATATCATGTGAAATCAAGTTCAAAATGGTCTTCTCTCCACTTCTCACGTTTCATCTCGCAATCAACTCGCGAATTTGTTCACAAAATCGTTGCATTTCTCTCACTTTAATGATTTGGTGTCCAAGTTGGGTTTGGTCTCTTTATTAAATGCTAACTTGAAGGGGGGGGGGGGGGAACAAAACGAGATTGAGAGGCAAAGAATGAAGGAGCGGCGCAGAGTATGAATGAATATTTTAGGTTTTGTTAACTTAAGGGTTTCTGCTAAGTGGACAATTGAATAATGGACTAGTCCAATACAAGTGAAGCCCAAATTTAGATACAACAAACCATAAAATGAAGAACTGGGCCTGCACAAGAAACCAAATTAATTCAAATCTGAGTTGACAAGTTAGTTACATATAAAATTATATAATACAACATAAGGTAAACCATAAAATATACTCTCAACTTTGGCATTTGTAATAATTACACTCTAAAATGAATTTAACCTCTCAGACACTCTAATTTCAAACTTGTGTAAAAATTACACCCTAATTATAAATTCAGTCAAAATTAATATTAAAATATAATAAATGTGGAAGATTTGGTTTTGTGGAAGATTTGCAGTGGTTTGATGAGTAGAGAGACAGAGAAAGGAATAGTTGAAGAAGACAAGCTTTAGAAGAATTATGGTTAGGTTATAACAAGTCAAAACGACACCGTTTTGAACATGCCAACCTAACTTGAGTTTCTTAACTTTTATGGGTCTCATATTTATTATATTTTATTATCAATTTTGACTGAATTTGTAATTAGAGTATAATTTTTACATAAATTTAAAATTAGGGTGTCTGAGGGATTAAGTTCATTTTAGGGATTGTTACACAATTATTACAACTCACAAAGTTAATGGTATAATTGATGATTTAGCTACAACATATGTATATTAATAGTACATAGGCCTTAGCATATATAGACAGCGGTTACTTTTTTTCTATCACCTTGTAATTTACTTCCTTTTCAAATATATTTACAGATTTACGATTCTCTCTAGATTTCCTTCAATATTTGGTTCTTCAAGTTTTTGAAGAGCTTTTACTTTAGGTAGCAATGTCTGAAAAATAACGATGGTCGGTAGATCTGCAAAAGCGACATCGATAGGGATGACGTCTCCTTTGTCGGCTTCGAATTCATCAACTATGCCAGACGCCTAAAGCATGTAGCTTGAAGAGATATTCACCTTTCACCTCTACTTACTTTTCTACTTATGCCCAGTTCTCCTATTCATCGCTCATATCCAGTTCTAATTTTTATATTAACTTTCTGGTTTTGCCTTTTTATTTGAAATTTTCAACATCGTGAATTTTTCCTTTTTCTTTTTTTTTTTTTGGCGAAAGAGAGATGAGATCTTTTGTAGCGTTCCTTTTGCCTTTTGTTTTTGGATTTTACAATTTCTGAGAATTTCTCCAAATTTTTTTTTGTGAAAGAGAGATGAGAAATGAGGAGGTTCTATTTTTTAACTTCCAAAATATTTTTTATTATTTTAAAATATTTTTAAAAACGAAAAACGTATAATATTTTACTTCGATAATATTTTAACTTTTTTATATGCCATCTGTTAATCCACGTGCAAATCCAGTACTTGAAAATCAATTGAAATGGCTAAAGGTATTTTAATGTTATAAAATTGAAGTTTGAATATTTTTAAATTATAAATTGAAGTGTAACAGTTAAGCACAAATGTCCTAAGTTGAGAAATCACCTATGAAATTAATCTATTATTTTACGTATAGTGTAACATATAATTCAAAGACAGGAGAAAATATTGATTTGTAAAGCGGTAAGACAACGGTAAAATATATTAAAATTCATTGCTTTTAAAATATCAACAAAACACCGTTTTGGAATTAATTTTTCTCGGAACACCATTTTGGAAAAAAGCCCTCCAAATTGCAACGTTAGAGCTTTGCAACAGAATTCAGTATGATTATTGGACCATAGTTCATGGATGATTAGTAATGGTTACTCTTGGGAAACAAAAGCCAAAAACCTACAGGAAGTCTCACACCATATGTGCAGTATTTGATTCTCAGGATTGGGCTTATCAATATCCTTATTCCGAGTGCTATCCTGGATTTTATAATTAAATTCTATTCTGTGGCAATAATTTTGTTATTTAACTAAACAAAGATGTTCTTTTCTATAAAATCATTTTGTTCTAAACAATCCAATTATTTTCCGCTCAATTTTTCCTTGGAACTTTGTGAATTAATGTTGATTCACACCTTGAAAAATACCATGTCTTTTCCAGTTCACATCTCTCTAAAAATTTGACATTTAAAAGAAAAAGTAAACAAGAATATCCCAAGTACAGAATCACCTCTGATACATTCTGGTGGTGATCCCTGTTTCCATATCAAAATCAAAATTAGAACTAGAATGAGATGAAGAAATCTGTAACCAATGCTACTGATATAAGAAGCTGAATAAAGTCACAAATTAGCAATTATTTTCCCAGTTTCTATGATCATTCCTTTAAGAAGTGATGTCATCGTTGTTTGTTTTTACGTAAAATTGCTTGGTAGATTTATTGACTTGTCGTCTCGTATATAGGGCAACCCAGTGCACAACCTTCCTTCTTTTTTTTTTTTTTGATTTGTATGGCTCCAACCCATGACCTCCAGGTTATAATTGGAGTAACTTCAATGTTACACTAAAACCACCCTCTTTACTGAACTGAACTTCTTATATGCTTTGCCTGAAATCTAAAATGCTAAAGTGTATTCAATTTTTGATCCATGATGTGCATCCTTAAAGATTTTTTTTGTACATTGTTGCATAATGAGAAAATCTATGAATTTAGTGGTAATTGATGGGGGAGACTATAAATGATTGATAGATTAATAAATATTTATTTATGGCAAAATTTATTAATTGGTTGGTTTTCTTGAACGCTTCAAACGTTAGAAAATCCAAAGAAAAAGAATTGAAGTTATTTTGGAAACAAAACTTGGTTACAAACTAAATTCAAAAGTACAACATTTTGAGAAATTAAAGTGTTTATTCATTGACCAATATATTATATTTTACAGTTTAAGCATCTAAGGTAAAAATTTGATAATTTTATAGAATGACTAAAGTATTGGGTGGATTAAAAAATTTTATGAATTAATTATCGTAAATCTGAGGAGTGTTATGCAAATGATCCTTAGTCTAGTGGCAAGGGTGAAGTTTTATATTTAATTCTTGATAATCTAACATTTAATTTAAATTTGTATTTTTTTCTCTTAGTGTGGAGCATAGAAAAATTGATTATATATGATATCGAATGAAAAAAAAAATCTCGGGATTGTTCTAGAGATATATCTGTTGTATTTTTTATCTTACATATATCCTGTATATTATCACTTTTTTTGTAGTGGTAGTTATCCTGTATATTCACTGAGCTTGACACCAGGAGTTCATAGGTTTGTGTGTTTCCTCCTTAAAACTTACCCAGACCTGGTGCATGGGTGGGTGGGACGAGATAAAAGGGATTTTTATGGGGTAAGGTTGGCTGTCATTGCCGGTCTTTTACTGGTGTCATACTCACATGGGACTATTGTGGAAATATCATTTATTATTTTATCACGAAAAAAGTGAAATTTAGTGTTTCAATTATGGTGTATTTGACTAATCCCAATAACTATGCACATTTTTTTTCCCTTTTCCTATTTCCACTTGTTTCTTCATGCAGTCTAGAAAATTGAATAGTTCTCCCTCCAACTTGATTGGATGCCTAATAATGTGTCAAGGCATCCCATTAGGGATTTTTTGGTGGTTTTTGCCGTTAAAACATCCCTTTTAGCAATGGTGGTTATACGGAATCTGTTATCCACTGAGAACTGTAGCTATATGCTGCTTTAGATCGTGATTTTGAAAATTTGATGATATTCTTATTTGCTTGCTTGACTTTCGATGAAGAATGAGAACGTCAGTGACATCCTTCCCCTTTTATTTTTGTTTTTTATTGATGAATTATGTAAGAGATAGCTTTCTTTTAAATTTTCCTTGTTTCTCAGGAGGTTTCTGATGGTTTGTGTAAAACTATGGTTGTGTTAGGCAATGTTTTGAGTTGTTTCGATCAAGTGGTATCTTTGAAGGAGAAGGGGAAAGAGGCAAATGGAAAATGAACAAATAAAGGCAAACCCTTATGTCCATTGATATGACATGACAAATTACCAATAATTCATGTATAATGCAATAATCTATGATGAGCTTATGGACATTTCCCACCTACTATACTATGCTCTCTCACTCTTTTATAAATTGCTTGTGGTCTTTTTATTTCTGAGAAGCCTAATCACATCACACATGCACTCTCTTCTCATTTGTCTAGCAAGAATAAGAAAATGACATTATTATCATCATTTTAGTATGTCCTTGTGGATCTTCTTTTATCTAGGAAAACAATCTTTCTTTACTAAAAGCTAGTAGTTTCATTTTGCTGTCCCTAACTGCATATTTCTGATGCTGAGAAGTAACAAGTCGTTTTCTACGCTAATGACTATATATATCCACAAATGTGTGTATATTTGCCTAAAAGTTAGGTTTATGTTATATATCTTTTTCTTACATTAGTAAAATTGATGATCTAGTCAATATTGTTCACACAGTGAAAGGAGGACACTTGTGTGTCGTCTAGACTTAGCTTATAATCTAGGTCAACCATACATCCTTTGAGAGTCTTAACATATTATCCGATTATAGGAGTTTAGCTTGTCATATACATAAGGGTCTCACATATCTGAGTTTGAGCTCAAAGCCCTTGGACATCTCAGGCAGCATAGAATTGGCTATACCGAAACTTTCATCTGCAGAGAGATGCAAACCATAGGCCTTTGGCCTTATAGTATCCAGAGAGCGCATTCCATATGGAGACGACACCACCTCATGATAGAGTATGATGCCGGAATCCTATCTCACTAGGGCTTGGATCCTCGGACCAACACCGAGGCAGTAGAGAGCATTACGCCGATAGAAAATATCATCCAACATGTCATTCTCGTCTCTAACAATCTAATTTATCCATTGAATTATTGTGGTATGATACCGTGAGTAAGAGTGTGCTTAAACTCGATTTATGGTTTACCTAAACCAATTAAAACAGAGAGTTTCAAAAAATTATTACATTTTTTTCCTACCGGTGAAACAGTTAAAAGTATCACCATTTTAATAAAAAATTATTTTTTAATTGATTTGCTCTATAGTTAAAATCCTTGTCAAATTCTTATAGTTCAATTATTTTTAAGTAATTTTTCATAGTGCAAAAGTAATTTTCTAATATAAAATATTTTTATTTTATAAATAAATATTTTAGAAAACGTTGAGCGGAAAAATTAAAAAATAATTAGTATTAATTTGAGCCTGTATCCAAAACTAAATAAATAAATAAATATGGTGATTGCATTAGAATTTAAATAATTTAATGACTAATATATATAGCATTAGTCACCATAATTTAATGACTAATAAGTTTTATCCTCTAAAATTGTAAAAGTTTTTAATTCTATCCCTTAAAATAATAATTTTTTATTTTGCTCCTTTAAGTTCTAATAATCTTTTTGGACCCCTAACTCTCAATTTTTATTCTGCCAAATGCCAATGCCTCAATCCCACAGCGAAAAATCATAATCCATTTTTGACCTTCCATCTAATTAGTAGTTGCATAGAAGTAAACGGTTCAAGCAATTCAATTTATCTCATATAAAATTAAATATATAAAACTAACATTAGAAAGTGAAGATACGTCTAACATTAGAAAACTAACAAGTTAAATTAGAATATTTAGAGCTTTCTAATCCATAATGAATGGCTAAATATTTTATGATACCTTTAATTTTTATTTTTAGCTATTAAACACTTCAATTTATAATTATTAAATATTTAAATTTATAAAATTTGATTGATTAGTCACTTAATCAATAATTGAAAAATTAAAAATTATTATTTTAAAAGTTACAGTAACCATATATCAAATTAATATTTTACATATAAAGCTAAAAATGCTAACAAACTATTATTATAAGAGTAGAAACATGTATAATATTGTAAAATTCATAACTTTTGGAGTATAATAGATCTCTTGCAAAGTTTAGGATGCCATAATTTTTTTTTACATAAAGCACATTTTATTGGCTAATACATAAATTTGATCTTAAACTTTAATCGATTTTTCTTGTGGTTCCTTAAACTTTACATGATCAATTATAATCCTGCACTTTCATATTTCAACAATGATTATGCGTTTCAACCAAAATGAAATAACTTCTTGGAAGTTGAATCATGATCATGTTATACTTTCACATCTGATTTTTTATGAGGAGAATAGTTATTATTAAACGTGAAATTGCAAAATTAAGATGGATCCACATAAAATTTAGGAGGCCACTGAGATAATTGAGAAAATATAAATTTAAATTTATACATGAGGCATTTTTTTAGGCCAGATATATAAATTATAACCTCAACTTTGTAAATGTTAACATTGTAGTACCATAAATTTTGTAGATAACCTATTGTGCATTGAAATTTATTCTCTCGTCTTAAAAAGATAGTCTATTTTTCTTTTTTAGTTTGTCCCAAAATATAGTTCACTTTTCTTTTTTGCATTATAGTTAATCCTTAAATTGTCTATTATATCTTTATTAAATTTTATCTTATTTTTAATAATCTTTATTAATTCTTACTTATTGTTTCAATATAATAATTGCTCATGTGTTATTTAATATGAGCATAATAGAAAAATTATATAAATAAAATTGTCATTGCCACTTTCTTAATTTGTATGAAAATAGAAAATAGATTATTTTTAATCTGTATAAAAATAAAAAATGAATTATCTTTTGAGTTGGAGAAATTACAAATTTCAATAACATTGCACACATTTTCGTACTAATGCCCACAATTTTTAGAATTTTTAATTTTCATATTAAAAATATTAATTTTATGTGATAGTTAACATAATTTTTTAATAATAATTTTGATATTTTTTAACTGTCTAATAATTATTTAATTAATTTAATTTTAAAAATCGGAGTGTTTCATAAAATAATTTCGTAAATTAAAGTGTTTAATATATATATAATATTTAATAAATCAAAATAAACAGATATATTTAAAAGAGAACTTATACATTCAGCCCCGTTTTGTCATTTAAAGAATAATGAACAGATAAATATGATAAAATTGGATAGAAAGTAGCAACGCCAGTACTGTAGAAAAAGTTCGAGATTTTAATTTTCTCTTGAGAAATTAAAAATCTCATGCCTATATATCGTGGTTTATTCACCAGGGTATCAACCAGCGGTTAAGACGGATATAAAATCATGAGTGACGGCCATTAGCTTGGTAGACCGAAGAAAGTAATAGCACCACACGTAATATAGTGGTTTGCCCTTTCACATCTTAGACGTAACCGCTTTGTGAACCTAACTTTTTAGATTTTAGTTCTAATTTTATCAAAAACGCAAAGAAAATGCCTCATGGGGTCCACCCGCACGAACGGGTGTAGGGGGCCACGTTATCAAATCTCTGTCGTTTATCATTTACGAATTTGTTTCCCCAGCTCACAATCAGGCTTAAGTAACTACCGGTCAAAGGCAAAAAAAGATAAAAAGCAAGAAAATAATTATTTCTTAAGACAATAATTAAATAATTAAATTATTTTTTTAAGATATTATTATTATTATTTATTCAAAACTAATTTTAAATGTTGGTTTATTGTTTGTTTATAATTATTTTAATATTTTCACTAAATTTAAAATTTGATTGTTGATGTATTAAACTCATCTTTTAAATATTTTTTCTTCATGTCTGAATTTTAATTTTATTTGTTTCATAATGAATACAGAGCTTCTCAAACTTTTTATAATTTTATTTGAACTCCCTCTTAGTAAATTTAATTTAAAAAAGTGCATAGTTGAAATGATCCGTTAATTTATTTTTAAAAGAATTTTTATTTAAAATTTAATTGTAAATTTTCACCAATGAGAATTGACGAAAAATAATATTTTATGCTGCGAACCGAACCTGAAAATCGAATTTAAATAGTTTAACTCAGTCAAAAAATCCTTAAATCAATTGGAATTAGGCGAAATCATTGATTAGACCAAATCGGTTCAAATTGAATCGAACCCATTTAATTAAAATAAATAATAATAATAATAATAATAATAATAAACAAAAAAAGAATCCCAGAAAATTTCTCTCCTTCCTCTCCCTCTCTCTCCCTCTTTCTCTCGTTCCTCACCCACGACGACAGCCACCTTCGGCCACCATCGAACGAGAACGAGGTGGCGACTGGCACTCCAGATGACGTCGACCTCAACTCTAGCTTCTTCTCCGGTGGAACGAAGCTCCTTCTGCGCAAGGTAACTCCCTCTTCCCCTGCGACGCGACTGCCTTTATGGCAGTTCCGTCTCTTCGATTTCCGGCAAAGTCAGGCATTGCCGGCAAGCTCCTCTTGCTCAGGTCAGTCTTAAATCAACTCCTACAACCTTTAATTCGATCAATTTCAACAGATTAAGCTTTTGATCAAAGATTAGAAAATTGGGTTAAAATTTAGTAAAATTGGGATTTTGCTTGATAATGAGTTAATTTATAGAAATTGAGGAAATCATGAAAATCTGAATGTTTTGGTGTTAATTTTGCAAAATTCTGGGCGGTGTCGATCTTCCGGCCACCATGCACGGCGGCGATGGCGGCGGTCC